>PITA01004510.1:0-122571 GCA_004023965.1 Spilogale gracilis
GCACCCCACACCCCCAGCACCCCACACCCCCAGCACCCCACTTCTTCATTTTTTTGCCTCCTAACTAAATCAGCCACTACCATCCCACGACCACTTCTGGAAATTTCTCAGTGAAGAACCTTACCAAGTTGTGCATTGGTCTCCTCCCACCCAAGCACAGGTACCAGGGGCTCATTTCTCCCAAAAGAAGTCAGCTGATTGGAAAAGACACATTTTTGCAAACAAAGAATATTCTCTCCCCACCAAGGGCTGAAGAAGAACGTGCCCTTGTTTTCCTAAAACAGAGTGAAGATTTCCTGGCAGTGTGCTGGCTATGCTGGGAAGAGAAAATTAGTTTTTATTGTTTAACCTTCATGGTTTAAATGAGGAACCTTCTGCCACAGTTAAGGGTCCCCTAGAGTTTTCATAAAGTAGCCATATGACAGCAATATTAGTCTTCATAAAGAGCCCAATCTCAAAATGTCTTGCACTACAGTACTCGGTTAAAAAGTTTAATCTAAGGGCCTGGCCGAGTGACAGCAGTGTGCATCTTGGGTGAGGCATGCTATTTACCCTGACTGTGATTTCTTCTGCCACTTGAAACAATAATGCCCCCTTACACAGGCAGAGCTCTGGCATTCAGGGAGCCCTGTGGCCTCTGAAGAAGGCTTACCCTCACAGACCCTCCCCAAAGTATTGGACTGCTAGGAATATGATGCTGAGGGAAACAGAGGTACCAGGCCAGCCACTGTGGACAAATGAGGCCAGGGAAGGAGGAGCAGGGTGGCCAGCCAGTGTCCTCCAACCTCAAGATCCTTCAATGTGTTCATGCCCCAAAGGTGGAAACTGCTCCCTCCAAGAAGCAGGACAAGTATCACACTTGGGAGTGAC
Organism: Spilogale gracilis; assembly: GCA_004023965.1. Classification (NCBI taxonomy): domain Eukaryota; kingdom Metazoa; phylum Chordata; class Mammalia; order Carnivora; family Mephitidae; genus Spilogale; species Spilogale gracilis. The sequence continues at coordinate 871 of PITA01004510.1, forward strand.
CTCCAGCCCTTTAGGAATCTTTCTGGGCGTGTATGTGGTTAGCTTCTGGTGATAGCAAACAAATAGCCATCTGATGCTACCCAGAGCAGGGATGAGCGGAGCTCACTCACTTCTTAAATGGGTTCTTCAAACTTGCATGGAGCACCTACTGTGTGCCTGTCACTGGAGAGAGAAGCTAAACATCACACAGTCCAGCAAGGCTTACATGTGAGTGAGTGAGCCCCACACCAAGCTCCTGCAATGGACGCACACATGGGAGAAGCTTTTAACCCAAAGGTAGGCAGGCATTGGTGGTGGCCTCCTTTGAGAAGTAATACCTGAGCTGAATTTTGAAAGGTAGAGAACCAACAACACAGGGAAGGCCTGGAATAATAAAAAAAAGGATCACATACAAATGCCCATCTTTCATTCACCCATCCATCCATTTCACAAAGTTTACTGATGGCTGCTGGGGGTGGGGGGTGGGGTTGCACAGGCATCCTCTGGGGTTGCTGAAGGTGTGTTTCCAGGAGGGAGATCATCTTTGCCCTCATTGTGCTTTGGATCACAGCAGGGAAGCAGAGTGGGGACGGGCATAGCCAGGTTAGGGAACTTCTAGAATTTTACTGTGGCAGGGCCCCTGGGCACAAGATTGGTGGGTAATGGAACAGCCACAAGGTAATGAGCCTAGAGAGATGGGTTGGAGTGAGGGTTTCCAGAGCACAAAAGGCTCTGTGTTATATGTTCAGCAGCTCAGACTTTATCCTGTTGGTTACCAGGGCCCACTGAAGGATTATTTAAGCAGGAAAGTAAGGGATATACTCACATTTACATTTTAGAAGTCACTCAGATGTGGAGAGGATGGGCTAGAGGCAGTGAAACCATAGATGGGGTGGCCACCTGCATTGACCCAGGCAAGAAAGGACGCTAATGACTCCTGCATTAAGGTGACAACAGTAGGAACTAGGTAAAAGTAGTTGAAGGTTTTATGAAGAAGTAAAATTCACAAGATGGGGATCAAGTAAAGAGTTAATGAGGGAGAGTGTGAGACAATCTGGCTTCTGGTTGGTGTGATGGAGATGATGATATGGTCCTGTGCCGTGAAGGAGTTTGAGGCAGGCATAGGTACTGGGAGAAAGAGGTTCTGCGCTCACCAAAATTTTGATGAATTTGAGCCCCCTGATTTATAGTTATCATTATCATATTTACCACCAACAACACCAACACCACCTAGTGTCCTTGAAGGGCAAAGTTTAGGGGCTAGGGCAGCACCTTAGTGTTGAGGAAGCAACGTGAGAACAGAACTCTGAATTTCAAAAGGTTCAAACAAACATTTGCCTCATCATCTTGGCTGTAGACTGCTCTCTACAACTTTCAAAACCCACTTTTCCATACTACAGGCTTGCTCCTACTCTTCACATCCACCCCTTACTTAAATTCACAAGGACTTCCCTGTACTCTGCTGGCTCTCACATCTTCTTAGGATGCTTAGTACACCTCTGGGTCCCAGGTGCTATCTCCTTCCCATCCTGAAGGCTTCCTTTAAAGACAGAACAGTTCTTCTCGGAGAGGATTTCTGAAATCACAAAGTCTACTCTTGAATTACCAAATCTTTGTGACCAATCTGGTTTATTTATTTGTTTTTTAAAGCACAATCCCCAAGGGATTCTTAAGATCAAGCAGGTTTGGGAAACATTTTTCTAGGGAACATTACTCTCCAGTTCCACAGGTTCTATTTCCCCTAAGATGAACCACTCTGTGGGGAGCAATCCAATCTATCTTTTGTCACCTTCCCTTCCAAGCAAGGACCCCGAGTTTTATTCACTCCTAAAATTATAGGTCAAGATCCCAAGCCACACGATTAGATGCTTTCTTCCAGGTATGTCTTTCCTTATCTCTGTTTCTTCAAGAACATCAATCCAAAATATCTTTTCTTCCATCCTGGGATACTTCTAGCACATGGATAAGCCCACCTCTGATGATGTCACTCACTCTTATTTCCCTCTTGCAAACCCTCCTACCTGTGCCCTGGGTCTTCTTAAGACTGAGTATATCACAGCCAATAGCCTATTATTGGGCCAAAGGCAGTAGATGATCTTGGTTTTGTAGGAAAATTCTGTGGGTCTTACTTCAGCTTTCCCATAAAGACAGTTTTCACAAATGCTAAATATGACTGGGGTTGATTGAATTGCAGTTCCCAAAAGTGTTATGTCACAGAAGAAATCCCATTGGAAAACCACTACATGACTAACATCTTGATTTGGGAACACCAGTGCCCCCAAACCCCAAGTTTCCTTGTGGGTTTATGAGAAACTTTCTTGGGCTACATAATATACAAAGGCAAAGTGATAATGAATAGGGTTTAATTTTTCCCCTTGTGTTGTTATGTGTATATTTAACTAAAAAGCAAGTGAGAAATAATGGTATATAACAACTCTAAAGAAATGACTCTAATGATTACAATTCCACAAGCAGTTAGGATCCACTCAAATCTTAGTTGAATTATTATGTACTTCAGTTTTAAAAATGGAAATAGTCTCCTTGTAATAACTGACATGAGAATTCTAAAGGATCAGCTCTCTATATGGAGAATACAACCACTTAATCTGATAAATGTTTTGGCTTTAAATTAATGCTCCTGAACCCATAAAACCTACTAAAAACTATGTAGGTGACGATCAAGTTTCATTCAGAGATCACAGATGTGGAGGTGTGTATACGTAAACAAATCTTTGAAAGTTCCTTCATAAAATGCATGCTGTGAAATCCACTTTAAACTTCTCTCTCTCTCTCTCTCTCTCTCTCGGAATCCAAAAAATTTAACTCTTAGAAAACAAAATCTTACCCACTCCAATTATTTGTAGACTTATATAATCACAGAGTTAACTTGGCTCATATAGTGAGCCTACTTTCCTGCCTAAACAGGGCTTAGTGAGTACCCGAGACTGGTCACTGTCCCTAGAATTCTGCCTCTCCCCTTCCAAGTGAGTTACGGCAACCCCCTTCCTCAAACCTTGGTGCCAATGGCTCCTCAACTTAGAGATAACATTGTGCTGCCTCCCTGACAGCCAGGCATGGTCTTATGAGTAACTTCCAGCCAAGAGGATTCTATTAGAATCAATAGTATCTCAGTGCCAACATACCACTCTTGGCCTTGCCTCTGTCTGGAAATGGCAACAAATGGAAAAAGCCAAGTTGGACCTAGAGATGGAAAGTATGGAAGATACCACTTGAGGATGAAGGAGCCTGCTCACTCTGGACTGCTCACACCCAGATTATTGCGTGGGAGAGGAAAAAATTCTGTCTTACTTCATTCATGAATGAGGGTTCTCTTGTTACAGCAGGTAGACTGTGACTAATTCCTTAGGGATCAAAGCACTGAATATCATTGGGTATACGATTCTTCATACAAGGAGATAGTTTTAATTTACACTGTGAATCCTGCAGAAGATGAGACCAAATATGTACTGATCCCCAGGGAATAAAATAAGAATTCCAGGTAAGAATTAATTGTTCAAAGGGCGCCTGGGTGGCTCAGTTGGTTAAGCGACTGCTTTCGGCTCAGGCCATGATCCTGGAGACCCAGGATCAAGCCCCACATCGGGCTTCCTGCTCGATGGGAAGCCTGCTTCTCCCTCTCTCAGTCCCTCTGCTTGTGTTCCCTCTCTAGCTGTGTTTCTCTTTGTCAAAGAGAGAGAGAGAGAGAGAGAGAAAGAAAGAATGAATTAATTGTTCAAGATTGATGGCTCTGGTTTTACTCCCCATTATCCAGTGAGCCTTTGGAGGCTCAGAGGCTTCCTGAGTCCAGGAAATGGTTAGTCAAGAATATGCCAAAAAAGATAGTTATTCATAGTTATTATCATCTTTGGCTTTTCATATTCTGTAGTGAAATTGCAGAAACCAGAGGAAAACGTGCCTAAAGGGAGAAGTCTGGATGGAGATAACTTTCAACAAAAATCATCTGTATTTTTTATCTGTACTGAGGCCTAAGTGCAATATTAATAATTACCAATCAGAGCATTGGTTAAGACATCGGATAAATGAGAAGCAGGCTACTAACACTCAAGTGGATGGCCCATGCTTATTTAAAAATATTATTTCACAGAATTCCATAAGTCATCAATCATTTATTTGTTCTTTTCCTTCATTCTTGAGACTACGTTACGTGTGACATGCTCAAGTATGAGTAAAACAGCTATAGCTCTCAAACGAGGGTTTGCAGATTCGTTCTGTGACCTCTGTGATTGCATAGTTCTAACAAGGAAAAAGTTTTTAATGCTTCCAAACATACATATTTATTAACTAAAGTATTAAATAAGACATTCCTGTATATTAAGTGCATTATAGAATAGTCAGAAATATTTTAAGAGCTCATATTAAAAAATCCATATACATGTAAATGCTGCCTTCCCACATCCTGGGGGGTCATCTTGGATGCACTGAACATCCATCCGCCACTAATCTTTCTCCTCCACATCATTCTTTCAAATACTTTTCATAGTCAATTTCAGGAAATTTTTCACTAACATGTACTTCGTGTGAAATCAACAACAGGGCATAGTAAAGCCCTGCTGAGTCACAGCGCCGAGAGCTCCGAATGTATATTAAGTGCCTAAACACATGGTTTTCCACTGAGAATTGCTCAGAGAGCCAAAGGCCGAATGCCCCGAGCTTGGGCCTGAGGCCACCACTCCACTCCTCAGGCTAGCAGAGGCCAGAGAGGCTGCCAAAGCTGGAAACAAGAATTGCTTTATAAATTGGACACCATATTTGTACTAGTGTTTTCTTTATTGTCATAGACTGTTATGATAGACTTTGTAAATTGTGGTTGGTAGGGCTGGATCACTAGGAGGTTTTCAGAGTTCTGTGCTAAAGGGGAAAAAAAAAACCAAGAAAGCCCAGCCACAAACAAAAAAGGGGGAAAAGCAGCATTACTTGTCTGACCAAAAACAGGCTGGGTAAACAGCACTTTTTGCACACATATAATGTAATATTGTGCTTATGTCTAGCATTTGTTAGCACTGAGTGGGTTTGATCTTTCAATAATGATTGCAACCTCACATGTAATTTTGTTTTACGGGTTCACTCGATATCTGTATTAGAACTAAAACTAAGATACAGACCTACTTATGAATGCCGGATACATCCATTCAACTTTTAGCATTGGCAAGAGAAATGAGAAATCTGATTATTTTGGCAAGATGTAGAGAATGTCACATCAACCAATAATTCTCATCAAAGGATAACACAACTGGCAAATCACTATTTGGCAAGGGTAAGAGTAGAGTAAGTCCTTGGATATAGGAGAAGTTATGGCAACATGCCTAACACGGTAAGTGAACTTAATAATCATGGTTTGATTCTAATGATAAGGTATGGGTAATGCTCATCTCCTTCCTAAAGATCCTCTCATCTGGGGGAAGAAATGGCATCTTCCACCTCTAAACACACATGGGTATATTATGACAATTCCTTACTCTTGAAAAAGGATTGCCTGTGTGTAATGTTATTACCAATGAAAAATAGATGAAATCTTATAGCCCAACAACAAAACATTTGCTATTAGCAAAATAAATTTCTACTCATCCTGTGAGTCATAATCTGTAAATTTAATTAAAACCGTGTGCCTTTAATGAGAAGAGTTGATTATTCTTGTCTGCGCACAAATCTCTCTCCTCTGGCTGGCCAGGTACCGAATCTCTTATAATGAGTGTTGCTTATTTGGAATCAGGCACCAAGTCTGCAACACGGTCCCAAAATAATGAAAATTCTGCCATTACTGCTCATTTTAAATACAAACTGGTTTGTCATCCTATCTAGACAGTCACTTAGAAAGAAGAAAGGAAATGGGACAGTGACCAGATGTTAAGTTCTGATCAGGCAGGTAGGGGCAGAAACTGAGGCAAGAGAAGGTCTGAAAGTAGAGCGGCGACTGGCCACCAATACTCTCTCCAGGTGGGATTTGTCTTCACTTATGACATGACATAATTTTACTTTTATTATTATTTTTTTTAAGTTACTATTATTATTTTAAAAAGTAACATACTACTACTTTTTAAAAATTGTAAACAAATCCTCCCAGTGCCATTTTTGAATCATTCAGACTATGTCTGTTGATTCAACATAATGTTATATTCTACTAAATTACACACACACACACACATTCACACACATCCAGTAAAATCTACTCTATGGTTTTTGGTCTCCCATGTATCAGGACTTTGCATAGTTACGTCTTTACCTTATAAATGCCTCTGTATAGTTTTCTAGTATTATCTCCATAATCTTTTTCTATGTCTTGTTCCGTTTATTTTTAGGGCTGTTTAAAAAATATGAATGGAATTTTTTTGTGTGTTTTCTACTTGTTGTTTGAAATGGGCACAGCTAGTGATTATTACTTACTAATTTTTACAGACGGATTGATGTTGCTTGCAGCCTTTCAGATCTTTTGAGTTTACCCCAGTATACAATCATATCACATGCAAATTTTGGCTTCTCCATATATGTGTAGGTATATATACATATATTTTCTTATTTTATTCCCTTGTGTGTTTACATTAGCTAGTATATTCTGTACAATGTTAATGTGAGGGACGCTAGGCATCTTTGTTATGTCCTTGACTTTAAGAAAATGTTTGTTTTTCATCATTAGTTAACTTTTAGTTTCCAGTATTTAGAAAAGTATCAAGAATCCATCTGGTTCTGTTTTCTAATGGATTTTAAATATAAGAAATAAATATGAAATCTTGTCAATCATTTCTTTAGTATCTACGTTTTTCTCTCTTAACCCATTCAGACAAATCCCTTTTGCATACTCCTAAGTAAATGTTAATGGTATCTCTTTTTTCTTAATATTTTTTTATTTTTAAAATTATCTTGGCTGATCTTATTAGTCAAGAAGAAATCCCAGAGGATAATTTTTAAGAACCAGGACACCCATGAAATTAAAAGCTTATCTGTCATTGTAAAGAGGTACAATATGGGTCAATTCACACAGAAAATTAGAAGACAGTCATTTACCTAACCAGAATTACCTGAATTAGAGGTTCAGTTTTTAACTAATAGATTATCTCTAGTACATGTAAATCATTGTTTATAGATAGATTACCCAATATTTGGGGGACGGGACAAAAAAAGCAGACCAATGAAAATGAAACATAAAACAATAAAAATGAATAGATTAGCAGAGTTACTATTTCTGTAACTCAAAAATTACAATATAAGATAAAAAAATCAAATTAAGCCCACACTTTAAAATATGTATCTACTGTATAAAGCTAAGCACCTATACACTAAATTATAACAAAAATGTAATATTTATAACCAGTATGCTCTTATAGATATTAAAGCAATATGTATTTCATTGATTTTTATGATGCATTTTTTTATATTTTAGTAAATTTGAAATTAAGATGTCAATAGAATCTGTGATGATTATGGTTAATAATACATTTTTTAAAATTTATTTATGCATTCATTAAAGGCAGAGGGAGGAGCAGACCCCCAGCTGAGCAGGGAGCCTGAGCGGGGCTCAATCCCAGGACCTCAGGATCATGATCTGAGCTGAAGGCAGACACTTAATCAACTGAGCCACTCAGGAGCCCCTGTGCTCAATATTTTCATCAACATTTCTTTCTTCCTTTGTGATGCATGAAGTACTGACATAAGTTGAAAATTGCTGGTATCTTAGATTTGACAAAATACAGCAACTATCAACTTTATATATGAAACAGCTTCATTTCTCTACCTCTACCTCCAGCAATGCCCTCTTTTTTTTAAATTCTACTATTATCTGTGGATTTTAAAAAATAGACTAAGTTAAAATGCAATTTAGATTTAAGGAGTTTGACAACATTAGGATTTACCTAAGGATGATCAGAGCTAGCCCAGGGAGTTGCAAACTAGAGGATGAGATAAATGAGTCGATACAAGAATCCACACAGATGTGTGTGCTAGTATGTGATGTGGGCAGGCAGACATGCACGGGAGTCACTGCGTTTTACCCAGTTTTTGGTGGAGTCAGTAAGTAAAATAATTCCATGGCTGCAAAATTCTCAAGTGAATTTATTCAGAAAAGCAGAATGTGCAGTTATTGTAATATTTCTCACTTGGAGCTGTTGGTGTAAGAGAAGCCACTGGTCTCCCCCATCCCCATCTCCTCCTTTCTTACCCAGCTCTCCTGGAAAATGAGAAGATGGACACAGAATCTCCACCTTGTCCATCACATCACTTCCTGTTCTGCTTGCTTACCTCCTCATCACAGGTGACAACAATGGACCAGTTACAATTATTATTAACAGAATCCCGGACCAACACATGTGGAATAGAACACAACACGGTAATGTGGAATAGTTACACACCACATGTGCAAATTTCCTTACAAAACCTAATGTAAAGGAAATAACAGCAAGTCCTATAAACTGAGGGAATGGTTTCTAGGGCAGGGAATTCACACCAGCAAAATGACCCATTGACTAGCATAAACTATCTTTGTTCTCTGTCAGGGTATGAATTTAAACAACTCCTCAAGAAAAGAAAGAAAAAGAAAGAAAGAAAGAAAGAAAGAAAGAAAGGAAGGAAGGAAGGAAGGAAGGAAGGAAGGAAGGAAGGAAGGAAGAAAGAAAGAAAGAAAGAAAGAAAGAAAGAAAGAAAGAAAGAAAGAAAGAAAGAAAGAAAGAAAAAAGAAAATATGCTGCCAAGAATATGTGCATGGAAGTCCCTGGTCAGCACAATAAGCCACTAACTACCAACTTCAAAAGAATTCTACTAATCTCTTAAAAAAATTCTCTTTAGCTCTTTTACAAATTATTAAAATGAAAAGAACAGAGTCAACAGCACTCAGCCAGTATTAATTTTCAGTATTAGCAGGGGCACAGCGGGCCCTTGACTTATATCCTCATGTGGACTCACCTTTTGTACAGCTGCTCGGAAGGCCTGTTTAATGCTCTTACACGAATCAGGGATTAATTTTGTGTCTTGACTCTCCAGAGTTGTGTCTTGCAAATCCGCATTTTCATGGAGTTTGAAAATTCTATTAATGCAGTGAGTGTCATCTTCTGATATTCTATTAGGATCCATCTGAGAAAAGAAAAATCAGGACATAGAGTAATTATCATTGATCATATTGCTATTTAATAAAGCGTGCCTGACTTAAAGACAAAAAAAAAAAAATTCATTCTTGCAAGAGTCTTTGTGTTCCCAACAATTAATAGTGAGTACAATCATCCTCAAGTTGGTAAAACGTTGACTTCTAATTCATTGTTATGAGTAGCAATGATTCACAACACCAGTGTACACATGTGAATCGTGGGGAAATGATCAAAATTGTCTGCCAACATGAAAGCCTCATATGGGGGAGGAGGGTTGAGGATAATCACATGTGGTCAGTGCAGGTAGGGAAAGATTTTTCTCCTTAAGTCATACCCAGCATGCTAGAAAGGATGATGAAACTCACTTGGATATTCAGAGCATGAACCCTACAAAAACCAGGTGAAATAAATCATTAGCCACCACATTTGTCTAGCCTTTTTCCTTTTAATCAATGTATATTTTAATCAGCCAAAGAAGGGAGGGAAAAATCCCTTTCTGAGGGAGCCCCTAAAACCTAAAAGAGAAGCATAATTTCCCTTTTTGTTGAAACTCTCATCAGTGTTTCTTAACCTGGAGGGGTACATCTATCAGGGGGTGATAGTGTTACAGGGGATGAAGACGGCTGCATGGGGTGAGCAGGCAGTATGGACAGATACTGGGGGGAGATGGGAAAATTCCTCTGATGTAAGGGATTGTTCCACCCAAAAATATGCCCATTGAGTTGTTAGCTGGTTTTCTGCATACACATCTTTTTAAGTATTCCTCTTTTCTTGAAGTTGTCTGCCCCCTTCTCCTGGGATTCCGGCAAGCCCCTGTAGCAGTTTCAACTTCCAAGTAAAGAGTAGAGATAATTAGCTATCAATGGTCTTAATAATAATTATTTAACTCATTCTCCTTTTCTTTCAAAAATTCAAGGTACCTCGTGTGTGTTTGCTCATTAGTAGGTACAGACTGGAGAAGAAAGGAACAATTATAGTAGTTTATAATATAAGCTCAATGAATTAACGCCAGCTCCTTCAGTGCCTGATTTATCTTCTTAAAAGTAATTTAAAAAGCTGTGCAGGTTTATTAACCTGCATTTATTAACCAACTATCAGGAATCAACTAGAAAGTACTCTACCCATATCTGAGATTCTCGAAATGAATGATAACCTTTCAACTAAGCACGTGGACCCACTGATACATATTCTCTTATTTTAGTCTTGCATATGGGAGAGGTGTCCTTTGCAAAGCAAAAACTATTTTCAATCTGTATTTTATTTTTCATATTTTCTTTAAAATAATCAGTATAAATCAAAATATGTGAGTTTTTATACAAGGAAAGATTTTCAATCACTATTTTTAAGCTCCCTTAAACCACTAAGTTTCCCACAAAATCAGAGAAGCCTGGGCAGCTGATATGAAGGGTCACTGGGTTCAGACCTCAAAAAGGAAGAATCATGCCAAGACCTCAGTTGGCTCACCACCAGAAACTGCTGAGCTACAGGAATAATGTGGAGTTCATAGGGAAAAGCCTTGGGGACCCTAAAATTGGTTGAACTCCAGGCCTGCCTAGAGACTAAGCATCATCAACCAGAAGCAGCATTATTCACCATGTCGTCACTCCTGGAATTATGGTCTGAGCACCTGTGGCTTCACAGGCTCACCTGCAGCTCCTGGGAAATGCAGACTCTCAGGTCCCCGGGATGCTTCCTGGGAATCTGCATCCTAACTACATTCTAGGTCCTCCCCATGTACATAAAAGTTTGAGAAGAAATGCTTGCAAATATATAATGTACAAATATAGATTTTTCTGCTATTAAAATGTTTCAAAATTTACTTGGGTACCAATTTTAATTTTTTTCACAAGTAATAGCAGTTAGTACAAAAGTCTTGTGACAATAATAATGATTAATGTCTGATGCAAATTTAATGTAATGCAAAGATTTTGTCCCCTCTCTCTTAAAAAGTCTCCATACCCAGATGCCACCCCCAGCCAAGGGAACCCACATCCCTGAGGGTTGGGGCCAACTAAATCTCTCTCTCCAAGGGCTTCAAATGCGCACTGGAAAACCGTTGTTTAGGAAGGTAACATGAGAACTAAAACTATATAAAAGTCATCAAAGTCACCAATTGTTTTCCCAAAAGAAATCATGAAAGCATGCCATAGTTAATTTCAATAAAGTCATGTACAAATATAGATTTTTCTGCTATTAAAATGTTTCAAAATTTACTTGGGTAAATTTTAAATTTACTTTAAGTAAACAAAAGGCCATAGGTTAGAAATGTCTTGTTAACCTGCAACCAAACGTCTTTCTTGTTCCAGTGTCTTGTAGCCCTCCCTTCCTCAAACTGGAGACAAGGAGAAAAGAGGAGTTGAGGAGTGGGGGCCAGCAGACCACACACGCCAGCTCGGCGGCGAGGAGGCTGCGCTCTGGCAGTCTCCATGCCCGGAAGACACCAGGGCGAAGTGTGGGGCAGTCCACAGTGCTGGTCCAGTGGCTGAACCAAGGCCTCTCCTATCCCACATCCTCTCTCCAGTCACTAGAGTTGGGAGAGAGAATTTGCATGACTGAAAAAAAATGCTACTTTTTAGTCTAGTTTAGCTACTCATTAGATAACTTCCATATTGCAAATTTCTAGTGTTGTGAATCATTTGAAAATCTTCTTCAGTAAATTGAACATGCCAGGCCCTGGGCTCGATGCTGCCAATGATGTAGTGAGCAAACAAGCCGTCCTTCCGTTCTTGAACTTATTGTACTCAACCGAGGAACACAGAAGCTCGTCCAAAAAAAAAAAAAAAAAAAAAATCACTGTAAACTGAGTTACAGGTGAATTCATTGTACCTAGAAATGTCTGAACAAATTCTATAAACCTTGAATATCTGATTTAAAAGACTTTAAAAATGCATTTGTCAGATGTAGTTCATACGAAATGAAAGTCTTTGAAAGAAGAAAACTTCCTTGAAATGTAATCGTGCGTCGGGTTAAATGAGGCAGGATGCTTGACGTTCGTGCTACTTCGTTATCTGGTTTTGCAAGCAGGCAGCCTGCACACCTCCACATCAGAGTCGAAGTAGTGACTGCTCTCTTGTTCGGGGAACAGCCAGGGAGGTTGGTGTGCATGCTGGGGGCTTGAGGGAACGAGTTCAAAGGGTAACAGAGATTGAGTTTTCTGAAAAGCCTATCTTGTAGCTAAACTCCAAACTTTGAATATGGTTATATGGATGTTAAAAAAGAAAAAAAAGAGAACACACACGCATACATTTTACAAACAACTTTTTGGACTTTTTTTTTTCTTCTTCTTCTTTGCAAACCAAAGTATGACTACTATGTGGTAAATATATAGCACAAACCACATGCTATATTTTTCTTTGGCAAGGTTGGTGGAGGAAAAGCCAATCTACTTTAGATCTAGTACTTTTTTTCTTTTCAATCCGGGCACAGGCAATCTGCAAACATTTGAGAGGATGATTCATTTTTAACTATTCAAACAGGAGTTGAGAAGGGGAAACTTTTTTTAAAGTCACTGCAATTTTGATACTATTCTGAGCATTCTTCTAAATGCATATAAAACTAAATTAACTGTTTTTTTCTTGAATACAACACCCCCAAACAAAAACAAAACCGACTCTTTTCTCTCATTTGTTTACTATAAACTGCAAGCATGTTACTAGATCCCAAATGATTTTATTCTAATTCAGATGCATTCAGAAACCCCAAGTAGTTGACACAACTTTGGTGGAACTAAAAAAATAACTCTTATTCAGTACCAAGTTCTAATCTAAAGGAATTGATATGAGCAGAAATATTGTATTAGTGATGGATCAAAATGAATCTATTCTCATAGCTAGTAGAACTTTGAAAGAGGCATACATAAAAGTGGAAAGAACTGTAGAATGAACTCCCACAAACCTATCACCAAGGTTCAACAATTATTAACCTGTGGCCAATCCTGTTTCATCTATCAACCAATTCCCTACCCCAAACTTTCCCCACCTCTTATTTTGAAATAAGTTCCAGCCATCATGGCATTTCACTCATACCTACTTCAGAAAGTATCTGTAAATGATTAGGTATATACTCAGTAAAATGCAACCAAATCTAGTGGTGTCTTCCTAGGAACACATTGCTCCTGATACTACTCTTCCCTAAAGAAGACGCCCCTTTTAAAACGCAGTACAGAAATGGGGTTCAGGAGTAATGGTTAATATATTTGGCATAAGTCTTAGAAAAACCCATTCTTCATGGCATTTAGGAAAACCTGTACCTGTAAAATCTGATTACATTAAATCTACAAATGAAAAGTTTCCAGCTAGGCATACTAATTGGCCTGTTTACTTTGGACAAAGGTGTTGAGCGCTGCACTTTCTACTCATGTAATGTCAAGACTACTAAATTATGATAAGTGATCATCAGGCAGGCCCTCAGCCTACCAAACCATTAATATTGCCGTAGAGGAACAGAATGTCTGTCCTAAGAGCCCAGCACACCATGCTTTTCTACATGGCCACACCCATTTCCATGGTCTCCACCAATCTAAGCCATTTATCTTCCCCACAGTTCATTCATTCCCCATTGCTCTCTTGCTGCTGAACACTCACTTCACTATCACAGCTACGAATAAGCCATATCCCTAAGGTGTTAGAAAAGATAAAAAAGAGTAGAGAACAATTGCATCGTCTGTCCTTTTTCTGAATGCTGCTCACTTGTTTGACAAAGAATTTTACATCTTTTGTTATAGGTCCCTCTTTTACCTGGCACCATTTGATGCACATAGTAGGTGGACATTTATGTTGAATTCATGATCCTTAACTCACATTCCATAGCACTTAATAGTCTCATCTGCAGTGTAGACCCTCCATACATACAGACTTTACATGGGAGGAGAAAATTGGGTGGGAAAATGGGTGAACCACTCATTCTTGACAGCAGCATCCTCTGATGAAAGAAAAACATTTCATCACTTTCACACAGATGTGCGTCATTTTTGTTGCAAAAGTTGTTTGTTTAAGAAAAAAAATCTCAATAGGTAAAGATTATTTTTATTAAGATTCAAATACAAGTGTCCTAAAGTATTGCTCATAGTATTTCTATGTTTTTAAAAAGTAGATAATCAGACTTGCTCTACAAAACACAAAACAGCAGATAATGAATATTTAACAAAAAGTCTATGATTACAAGTAATGTAGTTCAAGACTCTGGCACTCGTCAAAAACCCATACAATGCAAGCAATGCCATGTTGTGATGCATCCAATTTGGTTTAGTAATCACGTTTGAATCTGAAAACCCATGAAGTCCAAACCCAACTCTCTTTCCCATAAAAAAAAAAAATGCACAGTCAGCCCTCCACTTCCTCTGAGAAAGAGTTCACAGCACCAGACAAGAACATTTGAATGAATCCAACCAACTGCACTGCAATTTCCAAGAAAACACAAGAGCATAAACCACCAGAAAGCATAATATTACAGATTTACCCCTTCCTTTCTACTATCTTTCCCTGCAGTTCCCAGCCCTCTTTCTCATCTTTTAGCAGTTTAGTTATTTGCTAGATCTCGGAGAGGCTGTGTCAGGAGTGAAAACTTCACCACCCTCACACACCTTGCTTCCTTCTTCTGCGCACCTCAGTGGGAAGGCACCGGGTCCTTCCCTTTTCTTGCACCCCGCGGGAGCGGAACCCCTGACCCGCAACCAGACTTCTCTGGTAGCCCTGTGTCACTTGGTCCATCTGGCGCCCTGGGCATCTTCATCCGTGCTCCAGCGGCTGCGTGCCCTGCAAGCATCGCGCGCGACCTTCCCCTCCAGCACAGCAGCCCGGAGCCCCCTGCAAAGCAGCCACCCCTGGAACCAACCCCTCTCCAAGTGGTGGGCCTGAAGGGAAAGGGTCGCTGCCGAAGGGCTCAACTTTTCCCCCTAAGTGGACGTTCAGTTCATGCTTAGCTCCAGATTAGAAATGGAAGGGTTTGTAGGGGGAGTGTGCAATCATCCATTAGAGGTGAGCAGCCAATGCTGCGTCGCGGGGGAAATTCAAACGTAACAGGCCAGGCGCTGCGGGGCAGGGGCGGGAGCGGAGAGCAGAGGCTAGCGCGCGGAGCCCCGCGCCGGGCTGTCTGCGAGCCGGGCGCACCCTCTTCAGAGTAACTTTCCCCTCCCGCATATGCAAGATCTGCGGATCGGAGCCGGCCGGCCAGACACAGTTTCCCACAGGGGCGGGAGCAACGAGGCGGGCGGACCCCCGGGGAGGTGGGCACTCACCTGAGCTCTGAAGTAGAGGAACAGGGCGACGCTGCAGACCACCTGGCCCAGCCCCAGTCCCAGGAAGGCCACGAACATGGAACGGGAGGCGGCGGGCTGGTGCGGCGCGGGCGGCGCGGGCGGCTGGGGCGCGTGCAGGGAGCCCTCGTGCGGGGCGCCCGAGCCGCCGCTGCCCATCTCCTCCGGGCCGCGCAGGTACTTGGTGTAGTCTCGGCTGGCGCGGCGCATGGCGCTTGGCCGGCTGGCTGCGGCGCTCGCCTCCCCGGCTGGCTTCCTCGGCCTCTGCCCGCCACCAACTCCGAAGACCGCGCGGGGCCGGCGCGGGGCCACCCGGGCCAGGACGCGGGGTGCTGGGAGCGGGGCGCTGCTCCGGGGGCGCGCGGGGGAGCGGGCAGGGCGCCCCACTACCCCAACTCTTATAAACCGCTGGCGAGGGCCGGCCTCGGGAGCCAATCAGCCCCGGGCGAGGCTGCCTCTTCCACTCCCACCTCTGGCTCCCCTTCCTTCCTTTCTCCTCCCTCGCTTTCTTACTCTCTCGGAAAGGCCTCCTCCCCACCAGCGCTCTCAGAGGAGAGGGCTGTGTATTCTTGCGGAGGCAGAAGCCACTCTCATCCTCAGCTGCCAAGAGATGGGCCGGGGGAGATGCAGAGGGTACCATGGTTAAGAATAAGGATAAAGGTGGCCTCACAGACAGTGCCCTGGGCAGTTAGCATCCCCGAGCTTCAGTTTCTCCTATAGAATTGAGAAAGTTCAACTTGGTGATCTCTTGGGGCTCTCCATCACCCCGAAAGAAATTCAGCAAGGAATATGCTTGGGGCTCCTGAGGGTGCAGCCTCTATCATGGTTCCAAATACAGGTTCCAAATTCTCTTGGCAGCCTTAGCAAACCAGAACTCCTGTCCCAAATCCCTGTTTCTGCACCCTCAAAGTGGCTTTGAGTAGCGCAGGTTTTGAATGTGGGAGCAGAGAACCTGTAGGCACCAACTCTGAGGTAGGAAAAAGAAACAGTACAGAGAGAAGGGTAGGCTCCAGCAGCTTCCTATATAGGACCAGGTATTACATTCCAACAGGTTTCCTCACATGCCATTCCTACTGCTTGACGGTTATTTTCCTTCAATATCCTAAAGATAAGAGAAGTATACACCAAGATGTAGGGAGCCCCAGGAGAGCTCAGAACTCTAAATGCAGAAAGATGAATGTTGCACAAGGTTAAAGGTGTAAGTTACATGCTAGTTTCATCTCTAAAGAAAACTTCCGTGGGTTTTTAGAAAGTTCCTCTTTAGAATTGTGCCCCTTGGTGAGAAAATGAAAATATGGACTAGGCTCACAAATCCTGGTACATCTTCTTCAGAAAGTAAGGGAAGTGGGTGCTAGACAATTGAGACACCTACAAAAATTCCATCCTTGTGGATGTTCTATATTTCATGAGTCCTTTTTAACTTTGTGTCCTCTTTCTGCATCGATCTCTAGTGGGCCCTTCTCTAGGCAGGATTTCTCACAAATGACACGTCCCTAGGTTAGTAAAGCTCATGCACTCAGGTGAACCCTTAGAACACAACACTTGAAGAAGAGAAACTGGGTTGGATTTTAAAATGCATCTGTACAAATGAAATGGCTTGTTCAAATTAAAAAATGCTTTTAGCATTTATATGTATATGTATAACAATAAAAATGAGGAAAAAAAAACAGTTTTCAAGCTCCCAGTAAAGAAATAATTAACATTATTCTTCTAGTCTATGCAGATGTGGGCCTTTCCCTTTGTTTTGTTTCTTAATTTGGAGGATAAGATGTTATTGTCCTCCTCTTTTTCCTTTTTATTCTTCTTTGGGAAAATAATTCTATATTTCATCTCTTTTTGTAAATCTTTATTAGTATCAAAGAAGTTTAAAATGCATTATAACAACTGAACCCTGGGGGTGCAAGGGTGGCTACTTGATTTCAGCTCAGGTCTTGATCTCAAGGTCCTGAGATTGAGCCCTGTATCAGACTCTGCATTCAGAGTGGAGCCTGCTTGGGTTTCTCTCTCTCTCCCACTCTCTCTGTCTCTCTCCCCTACTTGGTATGTTCTCTCTCTCTAAAATAATAATAGTAACAACAACAACAACTAAACCCACAATAACCTCTCTGTAATCCCTTCCCACTTCCATTTTTTCCAGTGTTTTACATATGTTTTTATTCCTTGCCGTCATGATCCTCAGATTACAAGAGGGTCCCTCAAACCTCTGAATCATGTTCAGGTACGTTTGACCCAGTAGCTTCATATATTAGACCACATGTTATATTTGTACACAGAATTTTTCCTGTGACATTCCTACTGCTTGGCACCTTATGTTCTTTCGTACCCTGAAGATTCCATCTCCCTATGTTCTGGCATATGTAGGCTGTATTGGAAACCACTGTCATTCCCCTTGTTGCTTCTTAAGGGAGTAAACATTTCCAGCCTCTTTATTTGCTTATTCACTCATCAGCATTCTACATCTTGATCAATATATAAATGCCAAATGTTCAAGAACTTTACCACTACTATTCATCTCTATATCTTCATTTCCTAGAATGTTACCTGGTATATAGTAGGTGCACAGTAAGTATGTGTTGAATACAAATGTGATTGAAGGAGACTCTGCCACCATCCCAGTCCAAGCCACATTGGTTTTTCTTGCTGTCGTTTTTTTGTTTTTTGTTTTTTTCCTAATTAATCATGTCACCTAACTGGTCCCACTTCCTCCAGACTTGCTTGCCCCTGAATATTTCTGCACACACTGGATGGGATTCCCTTTTAAAGCAAAAAGATATATCATTTTCCTACTTCCAACCCTCTAATGGCTTCCAAGTGTCATTGGTATAAAGTCTAAACTCTTGAAATATACCCCTCCAATGGTCCTTCACAATGTGGCCCAGGACTCCTGTTATACATCAGTTTCAAATAGTACCCTTTACTGTAGTGATGATTCTTTCATGCATCCTTCCTCATTCTGCCCCAGTATCATTTCTCTAGTAGTCTTCCTCTGACCTGGGTGGGCTCCTTCTGTTTTATGTCCCCACGACATTCCTTAACTCCTCCTATCATGTCACTCAGGCACTCACAGATACATTCCTGGAAACCCACCATAGACCATGCACCAGGCTGGATCCCAATGACACAGTGATCAAGATAAGCCTGCAGCTTACAGTCTGGTGGGAAAGAAACATATCAAACAAATCATCAAATAATTAACTAAAACCATGATGAGGGTCCCAAAGCCAAAGTGAAGAATGATGAGAACGTTTTAGTAATGGGAGGAGGGCGGGGAATGGCTAATCTATTCTGGAGAGTCAGAACAGACTTCCTAGGCAAAGATAATGATGAAAGCTAATCCCTGAATAATAGCTACAGAGGGAAAGAGTGACCAGGGGTCTATCTTAGGCAGAGAATCATTATGTTATTATAATTCTTTGTTGAATTCATCTTCCCGATTGAACATGTCTTTCTTACTTACTGTGAATTCATAAATAGATTTATTACCTTAATATATCAATTAAGCAGTTACTTTGTTACTAAAATTGCAAAATAATTAAGTCAGAGACCTAATGAACTAAGATATTAAGAGATGTCAAGATCAAAAACACAACTGAAGATTCAAGTTTATGTCAAGACTCAGCTATAAGCAACACGACAATTAGATCAATATTTCTCATGCTACATTTCCTGGTACCCTGGTGTATTAAGATGAAAATTCTTTAGACTCGAGGGAAAATTTATTGGTGCATGTAGTTGAAAAATGTAGCATTAGGTCTAGATTCAGGCATGGTTGGACATAGGCCATCATCAGATGCCTTCCCCTTGTGCCAGGGGATCGAGTTAACCCAGTAGGAACCTATGGACTGAGAGGAGAGGAGAGGAGAGATAACTCACAAAGGAAAATTAAAGTGCAAAGATCAAAGACAAAGAATTGATGCTGTGTTGCCAGGCAGGCAAAAATACCAGATACTCACGACCAGTGACTCTGCTATGTCAGTGGTGTTCACGCTCTTTGCTTTCAGGACTGCTTTCTGTTCTTAAGAGCTAATGAGGACCACCACAAAGGACTTTTGCTCATATGAGTTATATCTGTGGAAATCTAAACTGAGAGATTTTTAAACTTATTAGCATATGAACACAGTAGAATTTTATTTTAAAAAAACATTTATATTTTTTAAGTAGGGAGAAAAGTGACACTGTTTTACATTTTTTAAAAATCTCATTATTATCTGGCTTAATATATCCTCATGTCCATTTCTATATTTAATCTGTTATAATATTGAGCATCCAATGGATCATGGAAAACTACATCAAAAACTAATGATGTGCTGTATGGTGACTAACATATAAAAACCAAAATACTGAACATGATACAGGCTCTAAAAAAATCCACTGTACCTTCTAGGGAGAATGAGAAGAGAAAAAGACCATAATGCTGTAGTATTATTAGGAAATACTTCTTTTTTTAAAAAGATTTTATTTATTTATTTGAGAGAGAGACAGCACACATGAGCAAGGGGAGAGGGAGAAGCAGACTCCCCACTGAGCAGGGAGCCCAACATGGGACTCGACCCTGGACCCTGGGATTATGACCTGACCCAAAGGCAAATGCTTAACCGAATGAGCCACCCAGGCGCCCCACTAGGAAATACTTCTGACGTCACAGAACCCCTGAGAGAATCTCAGAGATTCTTAGGCAGTCCCCAACTACACTCTGAAAATGGCTGCTCTAGATGTCACTTGACATTCACTTAAATAAAGGAGATGGTCCCATGGTCAAATTAGCTTGGAAATAAAATCAGTTGGTTTTTGTTTAAAGCAGATCTTATCAGTGGCAGTAATGTACAAAAGCATATTGCAAATCTCCAAAAACGGGATTTGATACTCACTGATTTTCAGGATTTCTAGTTTGGGGAAAGGAGGATGGGGTGCAGTGGAGTGTTTCGTATATCAAGGGTTTAATGAACAAGATGTGGTAAGAACTTGATAAGAGACACCTGTAGGACACAAATGGTCAATACAACACAAATGGCCTAAGTGTCAGTGCAGTGGTCAGCAGGCTAGGGAACACACAGAGACTGCTGGAACAGGATAAGAAGAGACCAGACACAAGACCATAAAGCATGCAAAAGACTGGCAAATTGGAGAATCGCATTCCTATCCATTTTAAAGCAGTGTGGTGCCCGTACAAAACATTCCCAAAGACTTGGGGCTTTCAGTCCTTGCTAGGGCTTTGTGGAGCCCCCCTAAAATCCACTGGCTGATCAGATGGCTCTTAAGCTCCTTCCCATGCGTATAGCAACTTCTGTTCCTACTTTCCTCATTGCCTCTTTTCACCCTCCAATCTTTTCACCTTTACACCCCAGCAATAAAAATTGCTTGCGTCCTTCCCTTTTTTCTCTACCTTGCATCATTCAGTCTTTTCTACCACGATTGACCTTCCCTGAAATTTTTATCTGAATACTGGCTTTTCTTCAAATACACAATCAAGGCCCCTTGTCTTTATGAAGCTTTTCTTAATACCTTTCCAGAGGCCGGCACCACTTCTCTATGATTCTTTGTTACACTATGTGTATATGTTGTCATATCTCTGAAACTTTTTTAATAATCTTTAATTTACTTCTCTGTCTAACCTACTGGGCCATTAGCTCCTGAGGAAAGTTATCTTTGTATTCCTACTGCCTTACCATGGTGTTTAAAGAATGTTTGTAAAACGAATGAAGAAATAAAAAAAAGAATATGCAAGACAAATACCATATGATTTCACTCATACGTGGAATTTAAGAAATTAAACAAATGAACAAAATAAAATGAGACAAACAATCAAACAAACAAACCAGACTCAGCTCTGGAGAACCAAGTCGTGGTTGCCTGAGAGGTAGGTGGGAGGATGGGTGAAATAGGTGAAGGGGACGATACACACTGAGTCATGTATAGAATTGTTGAATCACTATATTGTACACCAGAAACTAATATAACTCTGTATGTTAATTATACTGAAATTTTAAAATCATAATAAAAAAATAAAATAAAAAGAAGAAAAGAATATGCAAATGACTCTGGCATTCTAACACTGAGTGTTAAAGAGGAAAGTACCCAAATAATGTCACTCTAAATCTCTCTAAATACTTTGACGGCCTAATCAGGTTAGGAAAACATATATAGCAAATTTACAGGCATAATATCCCTGCATACTAATGAGCAATGTATTTTTTACTGCTAAGTTTGTAATGTCTTTATATCAAGCTTATAGAGCATAACAATTTGAACTTGAGTGACTTTCAGATTTTATGTAATTATATAACAGCAGTTCTCAAACATTTTAGTCTCAGAAACTTTTTACTCTCTTAAAAACTAGAGATTCCCCAAAGCTGAATTTATTTATTTTTTTAAGAGAAAATGCATGCATGATGGGGGGCCAGAGGGGGAGAGGAGAGAAAGAATCTTAATCAGGCTCCACACTCAGAGCTCAACATTGAGCCCCACACGGGGCTCAGTCTCATAACCTTAAGATCTTGACCTGAGCCAAAATCAAGAGTCAGACACATAGCCAATTAAGCCACTCAGGTGCCCCAAAGAGCTGAATATTTTAATGTGGGTTATAGCTATCAATATTTACCATATTAGACATTCAACCAGAGGCTTTTTAAAATATATATATTTTTTATTTATTCATTTAACAAAAACACAGCTAGAGAGGGAACACAAGCAGGAGAAGTGAGAGATGGAGAAGTAGGCTGCCTGCCGAGCAGGGAGCCCTATGTGGGGCCCAATCCCCAGACCCTGAGATCATGACTTGAGCCAAAGGCAAATGACTGAGCTACCCCAGTGCCCTACAAACAGAGAGATTTTTTTACTCTTTGTGGTAACAATATGAAAGATACTTTATGAAAAATGACTATCGTTTTAAAAATAAAAGTATTGGTGAATAAAGTTGCATTATGTTTACAAATTTCTTTGATGGAAGACAACTTTATTCTGTATGCTCCTTCGTTCATTCTGATGACATTGGTTTTCTTGAAGTGTGTGAACAAAATACAGCCTCACACAAATATATAATTAGAAAAGGGAGGAATATTTTCATTGCCTTTCCTGATAATTGTAGAGTTCTCCTTTCCTATTATACTAAAACTCAACAAGTGTTATTTTTTAACCATTATTTTCATGTGGCATCTAAAACCTTCAGTGAAGTTTTCCTCCTCCTTTACAATAATATCCATGGGTCTCTCTTTTTCTTTAAATGCATCTCTTCCCCAGAGATGACTTTGTAATATCAGGCATGGTCATTTGGAAAATATTCATTCACTGAATTCCACAGATCTTCCCAATGTTTACATATTTCATTATATAATACCCCAAACTCACATTCAACCAATATCACCCCTGATGTCATCAGGATATTTTTTAGTATTGGAAAGTCATTAAGTTCACAGTAACCATTAGGACTTTTTCAAAATATTGCTGGAGAGATTTACAATAAACACAAAGCAAATATTGCCTTCGAGATATTTGGAACAAGAGTTGCACTGAAACTAAATCTACAACCCAGCTCGATTCTTGATTGGATGGAATTCCTCTTCACCTTAGCTGCATGTTAATATCCACATAGCTCTTTTGTACATAATGCCTATTATGCAATTTTAAAAATTATGGGACATGATAGGAAGTTGGAATGTGTGGTTCATAATCAAGAGAGGGAGAAAAGCATTCAAAAGAAGTGGACCAAGAGATGACCCAAATATTAGAAATATTAGCCAAGGATTTTTAAATAACTATAATAATTATGGTAAGGGAAATGGAGGAAAGAAAAAATAAAATACCATAAAAAGATAGAAAATTTCAGCAGAGAAATGGAATGGTTTAAAAATAATCAAGTGAATATTCTAAAAAATAAAAATTAGACCTCTGAAATTAAGAATTTGTTGGATGAGCTTAATAGAAGACTAGATACAAAAGGGGGAAAAAGGGCCCATGAATTCAAAGGCTTTTCAACAGAAGATTTCCAAACTAAGGCACATAAAGGAAAAATAATTAGAAAATAAAACAATATATCATTAGAAATATGTGGAACATCATCAAATGGTCTAACATATGTGTAATTGGCGTTCCAGAAGAAAAGGAAAGACTAGGGAAGATGCATCATATGAGGAGATTATGTTGAGGATTTTCCAAACTGAATAAAGACAGCAACTCATGGATTGAAAGAGGAAGAAAATCTCAGTTAGGATATATACCAAAAAATCCACATTTAGGCAAACCACAGTCAAATTGCTGAAACCAAAATATAAAACCAGTCAGTAACCCATATTTGTCTTTTCCTTTTCCTTGGAAGTCTCAGGCGAGTCTCATAATTTCCTTGTTAACACTTACATAATAAAAGTTCTCTGGTTACAGTTCCTGAGAACACACTCAATTTGCTAATTAAATGAAGGAATTGGTTTACTAATAAAATTTTTGATGCCATTTAAAGTTGAATCTTCTTCCCTCCTACTGTTTAGAACTACCAGTCTGGGAAAAATGACCATGGGCTAAAGGGGTTGCTGTTTGGGTGGAGTGGAGTGGGGAGTGGCAAAGGATAGGAAAGGTCTTATTTGGTACAGTTATAACTTGTGCTCGCACTCTTTGGGCTTGGCAAATGAATATTCAGAGCTAGTTATTTCCTGGGGCACTTTGATGTTTCCTTGAAAAAATTCCCACCCAAAACATCTGACTAAAGTTCCCTCTCCCTTGAATGACTACTCCCTCAGTTTCTGCAGCTAATAGTATATCCCCTTTTCTTTCCTCTGGCCACAGCCTGTCTCTGGCTAGAAGCCCTCTTGGATGAAATCTCTTTAAATGTTATCCTCAGACTGTCTCCTCCTTGGCTGCCCACATCTTGTCCCCAGTACACACTTCTGCCTTGTTGTCAATGAAAACATATTTTGCTCCCAAGACAGCTTCATTTTAACTCTGCCACCAGACAGGCAGCTCCAGCCCACAACCATTTACTTTTAGTCTTCTTAGACATCAGAGAAATCCTGGTCAGTCCCTGTCATCTCAAACTTCAGAACAAATATCAAGCTCTCCAGCTGGTCCTTCTCAAAGCCTTTCTCATCAATTCACAAAAAAACCCACAACTATCCTTTATTCTTCATCCTCAATTGTTTATATCCTTAATTTGGTTTCCAGATCCCTTCTCTACAAGTATCTTCTCTGAACTATGAGAGTTTTTGCCACCTAGTATTTTGGTCCACTTTAACATGTTGTTACTCAAGGAAATAGCCACTTTACCATGTAGTGTAATTAGTCAAATGTGCTCTGGGAGCACAGAAGAGAAGTTCTTAACCTAGATGAGGGAGTGCAGGAAGGACTTTTTTTTGGAGAAGCCATATTGAAGATGAGACTTGTGGGTTG
The DNA here is from genome assembly GCA_004023965.1 of Spilogale gracilis. NCBI lineage: Eukaryota > Metazoa > Chordata > Mammalia > Carnivora > Mephitidae > Spilogale > Spilogale gracilis. Next base: position 25,564 of record PITA01004510.1, read on the forward strand.
AGTAACAGTTATCCAAAACCAGTGAAAACACACATATAAAGGCCCAGAAACAAAACAGGATGCATTCAAGGAACAGCAAGAAGTTCAGTATAGCTTGATTAGAGTGTGAGGAAGGAATGAGTAAAGATGAGGCTAGAAAGATAAGAAGAGATTGAATCACCAAGCTTTTGCCAGTCATGATAAAATTTCAAATTTTATGCTAAGAGCAAGGGAGAGCTACTGAAATTTTTTTTCCACCTGAGAGAAATAGCACATTCTGATCTGCAATTTGGGTGCCTTGGCTGCAATGTGGAGAATGAGTTTGGAGGAGATAGTGGAAAGAGACAGACAGAACTGGCCTGGAGGCAGGGAGCTGGCCTCCAGACCATAGTCAAATACAGACAAGAAGCAATCATGGTGGTGGCAGAAGTGCTGGACAGAAGTACTGGGTCCCAAAAGCATTTAGGAAGTGGAGTTCACTGGGTGTGGTGGCTGGTTGGCTGTGGAGGGTGAAGAAGAGAGTCCACGATACCCGCAGGTATTCATTTTCTGCAACCCAGGGATGCCCTTTACTGAAAGGAGAAATCCTGGAGGAGGAGAAGGTTGGATGAGCTCCAGGTCACACCATAGGTTTGAGTGTACCTGTGAAGTTCTCTCTGCCACTTCTGTTTATTCTACTGACTTTTATTCAACCATCAAGCTTCAGCCCAGGTAATACTGCGGTAATACTGCATCCCTGGATTTTTCTTAGAGCCCTTCCTCTCCTATTCCACACTCACCTTTAGCCCATCACCTTCTTCATTACTTCAGTTCTTCAGTGATTTCATCTGTTTACAAATGACTGACCTCCCAAGTAGGCCATAGAAGCCTTGAGGACATTGTTGTATTCATTGCTGCAACCTTATCACGTAGCAAAATGCCCAGCACACATCAGGCACTTAGTCAGTGTTATGGAAGAAAGTGGCCTTTTTAATCTTAAAACATTAAAACAGGAGCACAAATGCAAAAAAACCCAAAACAAAACAACATATGAAAAGATGTTTCTGGGTGAATACATCTCAGAAATGACCAGTATGGCAGATATCATCTTCATCACCACCACGATAAAGGTGTATGTGGGGCATCTGGGTGGCTCAGTTGGTTAAGCCACTGCCTTTGGCTCAGGTCATGATCCTGGAGTCCCGGGATCGAGCCCCGCATCGGGCTCGCTGCTTGGCGGGAAGCCTGCTTCACCCTCTTTCACTCCCCCTGCTTGTGTTCCCTCTCTAGCTGTGTTTCTGTCAAATAAATAAATAAATAAAAAATATATATGTTTTAAAAAGGTGTATTGCATACTTGTATGAAATTTAGGCACTATTAGTCTTCTGGGAAAGTTGGAACAAAAGAACTGCAAACTAAAGATTTTCAAATGGGACTTTGTTCAAACTAGTATGTATTGAATGCTTGAACAAATGTCATATACATTCTGAGTATAGATCTTACGTTCTTTGTTTTACCAAATTGACTCTCATAAAATAGTACATGGTTTGTTAAAGGTCCCCATGCAAAATAGTGAATAGAAGAACTGATTATTTAACATACATGCATCCATACTGTATTACAGTGAAAATTTTAGAACTCTGTCCTAAAACAAAAGGGTTGAAAAGAGGGACTCTGGGGCCATATGTCCTGTGATTAAATCCAGGCTTTTCCACTTAATGGCTCGAGGACCAAAGTTTCTTATGCCTTAATTAGGCCATTTGAAAAATAAAGAAAGCAGTGTCTATCTTATGGGTTGTTATGAACACAATTTGAGTCATTGTATATAAATCCTTAGAATGGTGCATAGTATATGCTTGTTACATTCTTTTCATTCTTCTTTTTGTCTCTGTTATTATGATTAGTGCCAGCATCACTTATCAGCCATTCAGATTGCTGTCAACAGGTATGCAATTTACTTAATAGTAATTAGAAATCTAGGGGGACCTGGGTGGCTCAGTCATTAAGCGGTTACCTTTCACTCAAGTCATGATCCTGGAGTTCTGGGAGCGAGCCCTGCATTGAGCTCCCTGCTCGCTGGGAAGCCTGCTTCTCCCTCTCTCCCTCTCCCTGCTTGTGTTCCCTCTCTAGCTGTGTTTCTCTCTGTCAAATAAATAAATAAAATCTTTAAAAAATAGTAATTAGAAATCTTAGATGAATAGGCATTTCAGATTCTTCTCTTTAAACAAATCCAGTGTGCATGAAAAGAGAGAGGATGGGTGCTCAGTTGATTAAGTGTCTGCCTACATCTCAGGTCATGATCTCAGGGTCCTGGGATAGAGTCCCACATTGAGCTCCCTGCTCAACAGGGAGCCCACTTCTCCCTCCGCCTCTGACTGATGCTTTCCCTGTTTGCTCGCTCGCTCGCTCTCGCTCTCTCTCTCTCTCTCTCCCTGCCAAATAAATAAATAAAATCTTAAAGAAAAAAAAAAGAGGGAGATACAGAAAAAATGAAGTCAGTAAAGAATATCCAACTGCCACTAGAGGTGCTTAGAGAGAGTAGTCAAAAGAATGATCAAACAAGGAAGGAACACACAGCAGAGTGACAATAGGGTCACACATTAGGGCTGCTGCAGGGTCACACAGCCAGTGCATCTCAGTGCTGCAATGACCTGGCTTAGTACCGTGGTGCTGGCAATGCCAAGACCTTTAGAAAAGGTTGGAGTGCATCAATATGCCGTTTACTCAAGCAGAGATACTCTACCAGGGTATTTCTGTCATGATTGATTATAAGCAGTGGTTGTTATAAAAGGTAAATTTAATTATTTATCTGGAAAATTTGTTCATTTTTCAATGGCTGAAATATTTTGGAGAAAGAGAGTTGCTGAGAAACACATAAGATCACTTTCAGGAAAGAAGTCATCTATCTGGCTGTGTTAATCCATTCAAACTTAATTTTTAAATTAATGTTAGCATATTGCAGGAGAAATGGGAAGATGACACCAGAGCTTCATTTTATTTTTGGCATTTGCATTTACATTTGACATTTACTCTTTCTATACACAATTCTAATGGAAATTGTGTGACTCCTCTGCCAAGGCATTTGTAAGAATATGGAATTTCTTAATATTGTCAAACAGCCTTGTACTGAATTTTACTGACCATTTTGGACTGGGGGAATTCACTGAGAACATCCACCTCCTTCAAAGGCAAATTTCTGTTGTTGGCATGTCTAAGCTCAACATAGACAGAGGCTTGGTGGAGACATTATAGAGAGGATTAATTATTAGATAAGTAGTGAATCCAGATACTCTTTAGGATTGCTTCCAGTCCTAAGGTACAAATTAGCAACTTTAACGGCCTTTACAGCTGTCATAGGCTGCAGTTTGCAAAATGCTTTCAAATGAAAAATATTCCACATGGAACCATATGTATTTATTCATTATATACATCAGCACTGTCCAAGAGAACATTCTGCCATGATGAGAATGCTCTTTACTGATGTCCAATATGGTAGCCATTAGGCATGTAGAACTATGGAACACTTGAAATATGGGTGATATAGCTAGAGGGCTGCATTTCCTCAGTTCTTCATCAGTCACCGAGGCTGGTGGCTACCATAATGGAAAGCACAGATCTATATGTAGCTTTCTTTATTCCTGATTCATATCTGCTCATTCGTATTTTGCACTTAAAACATTGTTTCAGAGAAACAGGACCAGTGTTGCCCAACCACCCCAGAAGCAGCCTCAGTGAGTAGAGCTCTTAATAGAGCTGAGAAGAAAATTCAGTCTCACTCCTATGCCAGAGCCTAGCACAGTGCCTGGCACAGAGTAGTGGTCAACATTGTGCAAATTTATTTGAATTTCTTGCATCTTTTAATTCGAAATCAAACATTCACTTCATTCAAAACAGCTTCTTTTAAAAACAGTGCCAGTTTCTTATTTCATCTTCACTGTGCCAAAAGTCCAAGGATAATAAAAGTTCAAGAACTTCATGAACCAGCTCAGCACATGAACTCAGAGATTAGTCAACAGCTTAAACCAACAAGGCTGACCAGCTGGTCCCTGCTCTATTTTACCACAGTCTGGGGCAGGGACAAAAGACATTTAGGAGAAGGCTTGCAAGTGTTTCTCTTGCCTCATCACCCACCCCCCTCATTCCCAACCCATCAGTTTAATCTGCACAGCATTTGGTAATGATAAGTGAGATGGCAGTTGGTCCTGGGGACCCACAACTGTACTCAAGAAAATCTCTAGGGGACCCAGATGAGCCCACATCATGCAGGGCCCCTCCCAGGATTTACACAGCCTGTGTGCCTCACTGTGCTGCCCAGCCATAGACCTGAGCCACAGGGAAGATGGCTATTGCTGCATGGGCTCTCACTTTTTTTGTTGTTTAATGTCCAACGGGGGCAACACTGCAATACCAAGAAGAGTTTAGACAAATAAACACGATCAGGACACACTATAATTAATGGGCTCCACCACACAGCCAAACTGCCCAGCTTCATAGTTTCAGACTATTTTGGATTCACCATACAATTTTGCTTTTTCGACAACTGCTCCATTTAGAAAGAGAACAAAGTCCAGTCTGGGCAGGGATTGATGAAGTGGCTCACCCAGTACCTTCTGTAAGAGTGGAGTCTTGCATGCAATGTTTGATGGTTGATTGTCTCTACCCTCTCTCACTGGTATAAAGGTTGGGGACCCCAGACCTACAGGCAGGAAAGATTATAGAATACACTTATGTCAGACTATGCCATAATCAGAGAGAAACTAGCTTTGCTATGATTGAGTTGTGTACCCCTCAAACTTCGTATTTTTTTGAAGTTCCAGCCCCCGGAATCTCAGAATGTGACTGTATTTGGAGTCAGGGTCTTTACAGAGATAATTAAGTTAGAATGAGGTCTTCTATGACTGGGAGCCTTATGAGGGAAATTTAGACACCAACACATAGAAAGAAAAGACAATATGAAGACACAGGGGGAAGATCACCATCTACAAGAAAAGAAAAGGAGCCTGAACAAAATACTTCCCTCTGGGCCTCCAGAAGGAACTAACCTTCCTAATGTTCTGATCTTGGACTCCAAAACAGAGAAAAAACAAATTTCTATTTTATAAACTAGTTTATGGTAGTTTGTTAGGGCAGCCCTATGCAAACTAATACAGGCTTCTTCCAGCTCCTTCTCTGTAGGGCCATGAACTTCTTAGAAGGTGTATGATCTCTTTTGCTTGGTAAGTTCTTTTACTATCTTGAACATAGAGTAGGAAGAAGTATCAGGGCACTCCGTGCCTCTGGTTGGAGTCATTTTTCCTCCCCTAGATACTTTTACACAAAATGTGGCAAGTAAGTTATAGCAATTCATTGATCTCTCTCTCTCTCTCTCTGCTCCCCTTTTTTCCTATTGTCCAGAATGAATTGGTTTTTACAGCCCCAGAAACCATTTCCAGGATCTAGCTTGCCCCCAGGGAGGACAGGGAAGCTTGGAGGGTTTCCCAAAGTATACAAAACTGGTTTAGGAAAACCCAGCTGCCATGGAAAGTAGCTCTTAGCAGATGCTTCTGATACAAATAATATTTTGTCAGGATCCATGGAAATAAAATACCTTCTCTATAAACATCCTCTTCTGTGTACTGCACCCAAATAGCCAAAATTATTATTGAAATTAACAATATTGCTTTTAATTTTACTCAGAAGATGAGATGTTTTTATTTTCTTTCTCATCACAAGTATGCGATCCCTTTTGCTATTCACTATAATCATATTATTACCATTGTGTTAGAGTTTTCCATATACCTAGAGCTCTCAAGGCCACTACAGAACACTCAGGCCCTTTCCTGAGGACTGTCCTAGCCTGAATCTTTACCCCTGAGAGAGTTGGACTTCATAGATTGAGACTAGGGGTCAGAGTCAAATGTAAGGTAAGAAAACACTCAGTCTAGGCTATTTCCAGCTTTGTTATCTAAGTATGTCATTGAATCCACCAGCACCAAGCTAAACACTGGAGGACCCAAGCACCAAGACCTGCACAATGTGTAGGAGGCCATGGGAGGAGTAGATCAACTCCAGCCTTCAGGGGTTCCACTATCCACAGAGGGGGGCTATTGTGAAAAGGGACTTGAATGGAGAAGGGGGGTAAAAATAGAGAATTATTAAGAGAGGTGGGCCCTTGGGACAGGTATTTGAGCCTCCTTCCTGGTAAAGCACTTGCCAGAAAAACCATGGTCATTTCTTGTGGCAGCACTTAACTGTTCTTTTTTTTTTTTTTTAAGATCTTTATTTTATTTATTTGACAGAGAGAAACACAGCTAGAGAGGGAACACAAGCAGGAGGAGTGAGAGAGGGAGAAGCAGGCTTCCCGCCGAGCAGGGAGCCCAATGTGGGACTCGATCCCGGATCTCCGGGATCATGACCTGAGCCGAAGGCAGTTGCTTAACCAACTGAGCCACACAGGCCCCCCCCCCTTTTTTTTTAAAAGAAGCACTTAACTGTTCTTGCTCCATCGCCATAATTTAACAGATATTTAGAAGATAAGAGGTAGTCTGCAGTCCCGATGACCCATTCCTTAGATTCATTAATCCTTCAGAGAAAAAGGGGAACACTTTTCTCGGTGATTGTCAGGAAGGAAGAAGCCACACATTTTATGTGAGGAGCTCTTTTTGAGTATTTGAAAACAGTTTTCATCAATCAGTTCTTCTTATTGTGTGTGGTGAAAAGTATTCACTAGACTTATTGTGGTGCTCGTTTCACAATATATCAATATATACAAATATCAAATCATGATTCAGTATACTTGAAGCTAATATAATGTTATATGTCAATTACACTTCAGTTTAAAAAGTACTATCAAGGTCATCAAAAACAAGGAGAGTCTGAGAAACGGCTACAGCAAAGAGTATCCTAAAGAGATATGACATTAAATGCAGCGTGGTATCCTGGACGGGGGGATACCCAAACATAAAAAGGACATTAGGTAAAAAATCAGGAAATCTGAATAAACCATGGGCTTTAGTGAATAATATTGTTCGATGTTGATTCATTAATTACAATGATGTGTCATGCTAATGTAAGATGCTAATAATAGGGGAAATTGAGTGAGGGACATATGGGAACTCCCTGCTATTTTCTCAATTTCTCTGTACATAGAAAAATCTTCTAAAAATAAAGTCTATTTCTAAAAAAGACATCTGGATGGCTAACAGACACGAAAAGATGCTCAACATGACTCATTATTAGGGAAATACAAGTCAAAATCATGAGGAGATACCGCATCACACCTGTCAGAATGGCTAAGGTCAACAACACAAGAAACAACAGGTGTTGGTGAGGATGTGGGGAAAGGGGAACCCTCTGACACTGTTGATGGGAATGCAAACTGGTGCAGCTGCTCTGGAGAACAGAATGGAGATTCCGTAAAATGTTAAAAATAGAACTACCCTACCATCCATCAATTGCACTATTAGATATTTACCCAAAGGATACAAATGTACTGATTCAAAGGGCGACATGCACCCCGCTGCTTATAGCAGCATTATTAAATAGAGCAGCCAAATTATGGAGAGAGCCCAGATGTCCACTGACAGATGAATGCATAAAAATGATGTAGCATATATACAATAGGATATTACTCAGTCATTAGAAAGAATGAAATTTTGTCTTTTGCAGCAATGTGTATGGAGCTAGAGGGTATGATGCTAAGCAAAATAAGTCAGTCAGAGAAAGACAAATACCAAATGATTTCACTCATAAGTAGAATTTAAGAAACAGAAAGGATGAGCATGGGGAAAAAAAGGAAAATGAGGGGGAAATTAGAAAATAGACTCTTAACAATAGAGAACAAACTGAGGGTGGCGAGAGAGGAGGTGGGTGGGGGATGAGCTACATGGGTGATGGGTATTAAGGAAGACACTTGTGATGAGCACCGGGTATTGTATATAAGGGATGAGTCACTAAATTCTATGCCTGGAACCAAAACTACACTGTAGGTTAACTGACTAGAATTTAAATAAAAATTTGAAACAAACAAAACAAAAACAAAATAAATATATACAGATACAGATACATCACATTATAATTTTATTATAATATTTTAAGTCAATATAAAAGCAATATAAAAGATATCAAAATATAAATATTAAATTTTATATATTAAAATAATATTACATGATGAAAATAAATGTAAATAATTTAGCACAAAAATTAAATACATACGTGCATAAATTCTATGTACATATTTATATAAATACATTTATATTATTTAGATCACACCGTGCCTGCATATTTGTGTTATTCTTTTACTTGATATTATTCTGATATTCCTTTTCATCAAGAAATACTCTTTATGAATATCACCCTTATACATAAAAGTTTGACCCTATTTTTTCAGTTGTCATGTTTATTTTAATGCACACAGCTATTTGGGGACACTAAAAAGAAATCCTTAAGCTTTGATTTTAAATGACAAATTATTTGTGCATCAGATAGCTTTATCTTACCCTTAAAATCCACCAAGTGGTTAAAGTTCCTGGGGCAAGGGTCAAAGATAGAAAGAAGTAAGGTTCCAGGGACGATGCATGTGTTACATATGTCACTTTTTTCTTTAACTTATAAATCCAGTGGTTTGTTCTTTAGGGACATTAAATATCCACAGTATCAATGAAGCCACAACAAAGTGTTCTTTTTTCTACTTTAATGAATGTACCCCATAATTTACTTAGCCATTGCCCATTGCTGGACATTAAAGTTGTTTCCAACTTTTGGTTCTCATATACAATAATATGATGAATTTCCCTAGCTATGGACCTTTTGCCGATTTCTGTGTTCTATCTTTAGGCTTTATTCCTAGAAGAATTACTAGATGAAAAGGTAAAATTTTAGGCTCTTGATTCATATATTAAGCTACATTTATACTCCTTCATCCAACATCATCTTCAAAGAGTATAACCTTTCATAATCTTAAAGTGTGCCATTCAACTTCCTCCTTAACAAATCCAGTAACAGTTTCTTTAAACTTTAAGCTTCTCTCAAAGGAGTGATAAAATCCTGAACTCCCGGGGCACCTGGGTGGCTCAGTTGGTTAAGCGACTGCCTTCGGCTCAGGTCATGATCCCAGAGACCTGGGATCGAGTCCCACATCGGGCTACCTGCTCAGCGGGAAGCCTGCTCTCCTTCTCTCACTCCCCCTGCTTGTGTTCCCTCTCTGGCTGTGTTTGTCTCTGTCAAATAAATAAAATCTTTAAAAAAAAAAAAAATCCTGAGCTCCCAAAGAATGTGTCATCTATCATGGATGGAGAAGCTTGCATACAATAAGCCTCTCCAAATATGATGGAAGAGCCTTTGGAGTCTATTCTCCAATGAAATCACACACAGCCTTCATAGACTGATCTCAAATATGTTCTCCCTCCAGACATTGGAAGATTACTGTCCCTATTTTAACAAGAAAGAAGGAAGGAAAGAGACAAAGGAGAAAGAAAGAAAGAAAGAAAGAAAGAAAGAAAGAAAGAAAGAAAGAAAGAAAGAAAGAAAGAAAGAAAAGAGAAGAGAAGAGGGAGGGAAGGAAGAAAGAAAGCAAAAAGGGAGGAAAGAAGAACACAAAGTAACCACAGACTAAACAAAAGACTGGCATGATCGTACACAAATATACATATGAATACAGTGGGACTGAATATTTAAATCCAGATGATACCAACTCCTATGTATTTAGACCTATTAGTAGACACTTATTTATTATTCAACAAATATGCCCTGGAGTCTGGTGCGTGCCAGGCACTGTGGTAGACGCGGGATGGATGGGGGCAAGCAACGTAGACATTGCTCTTAGCCACGTGGAGTTGAGTTTACGTGGATGAGTGTGTGTAAGGGACACCATGGTGAAGTCAGATGGGGAAGCCTGTGGATAGCACAGGGCAACCTCACCTCTCTATTACTAGCCCACCCAGCCTCACTCCCAAGCCCTCCCATGCCCTCAAAAGAGAAATCTTTGGGGGTTTGTCTTACTTTTCTGTGCTTTGCATGATACAGAGAAAAATCGGGGGGCAAAGCCCTGGATATAACTGAGACACCAAATCTGGAAAGAGGAGAGGCGCTGGCCCTCCCGAGTCCCTTTCAGTCCCGCATTCAAGCATTCAATGCTTCCATGAGGTAGAGGGCAAACAGGTAAACAGGAAAACTCATCACCGCCCCGACCTACTGCTTGCAAGGTCAGACCGGCAGGTTTCCTGTGCAAGTGAAGCATCCTTGCTGTGTGTCTAGGGCAGGTTTTCTTTGCTGAGCAACTGACCAAATCCTGGGGCTCTGGTAAGATCCCAGACCTTCATGGACCCCAGTGATCCTGAACATGTCTGCTCCTAGTGCTCATCTGTCCAGGGGTGTTTTCTGTATATTTCTTTGCTTGTCTGTTTGTCTCCTCGTTTGCCTTCACTCCAAATCTTTAGCAATTCAACAATAAACATCAGAAACCTAACTCCACTCAAAACATTCACAAATGCACTACAACCCTGCTAAGGGCACTGAAGTGAAGGAAGTGGGGCGGGGGGAAGCAGGGTGTTGGTGGGTGTTCCCAGTTCCTATGGTCACAGTCGTAGCCACAGCCTTAAAACACACGGTATCGGGTTCTCAGCTAGCCCCTCGGCGGGAAGAGCTGGGAGTTTCTGACCTCCTTTGGGGTTAAGGCTGCTGGTCTCAGTCTGTGCGTAAGCGAGTGGTCACAGTCCTTAATTGCAAAGGGGAAGTGGTCAGAAAACACACTCTGTCCTGGCAAGATTGATAACTTGTAAGATACCTTGGAAAGGTGCCAGGAAGTAACAATGAGGTTGTATGTGAAACTAAATATACATGCATCACTTCCATGTTTGCTTATAATTTCCAACACATTCTGAAAAGAAAAACAGAAAAAGAAAAGGAGTCTGAGATGGAACTCATAACAGAAGCCAGTAATATTCTCTGCTGTTTCCTTTCTTTGGTGAAGAGAATAGTTTGAAATAGTTATAGTTAACATTAAATCCAACCCTGACTAAAAAAATAAATGAATAAATAAATAAATAAATAAATAAATAAATAAATAAATCCAACCCTGACTATGTCCTGGTTTACTGGATAATGCACTTTCTATGTATTAACACTGTTAATTTATTTTAACAACCTTTCAAAATAGCCCCTTACCCCATTTTACAGACAATGAAACTGAAGCCCAGAAAGTTAAGTCACATCCCAAATCCCTGACACCTAATAAGGCATAAGGATTGGTCCCCAACCAGATGGTTCCAGGTTCCATGCACTTAACAATTACACCCAGTTGCCATTTAAAGCTGAATAATGCCCATCACATTCAAAAGGAATTTATCCCAGGGAAAAAGGATGTAAATTCTGGATCATGTTGTTGACAAAGTCATTGTTATCTAGATGAGGTTACAAAGATCAGGATTGGTGTTACACCGGACATTCTCAGTGAGACCCATGAACTGGGAAGCCTATTTCCTTTGTGCTACCTTCACGGTTCTTAAGAATAAAGTGATTTAGAGAGCAGAAATAGACTTTGACCATCTGCACCTTCCTCTCTGAGATCACATGCTGCTTCTGCTTGGGGCCGCTGTGTTACCTGAGCTGCTGTTTCACTATCTGACATAAGGGGGACGGATTGTTGCTGGGCATGCGGTATTATCAACTCCTAGAGTTCAAAGTAGTTCACTCTAGAAACAAAATTAAACCTTATAAGTGAGTAGACAATGAAAAGAGACCACAAAGCACTCTTAGCGATCATAGGCCCACGCTTTGTCTTCCAGGAAAAACATAAGAAAGAGTTCCTCTGCCTTTGTGAGCTGGCTCTGTTTAAAATGAGAGCTGAGGACAAAGCTCTTGCTCTTTACTTCTTATTCCTAAAGGTTAGTGGGGGGTTTTGGAGCCTGTTTGGAAGGCTTCATTGAGGTGTCCTGGAGACTGCATTAGAATCTAGCAAAAACTTAGCAAATACCGACTATATAAAGAAGATCATTCTAGATGTTGTTGGAGGTCACATAGAAATTGAAAAGGCAAAAGCCCCATCTCCCAAGATAGGGAGATAGCAGTCATAATTATCTCCATTTGAAGGCAGACTAGAAAATAGACCTTGGGACTTTGAGTGAGAGGAGAAATCATCCCATTGGAGGGCAGGGAGACACGCCTTTGGGGAATGCGATGTTTGAAGGGGACTCTGCAAGTGAGTAGGATGTCAGTAGACCAGCAAGAGAAAAGGAGGTAGTTTCAGGTCAAGGAAACACCTAGAGTGAAAGCCCAGGTGTGAGGGAACCCTTGGCCAAACCTGGCTGGAGCAGGTGAGGCAGGCTGAGGGTGAGCCCGGGATGTGTCTGTGAGCACATGGGCCTGCACGCAGGCAGTAAAGGGCTGGGGCTCTAGGGAGGCCTGAAAATGCAGGCCAGGGCGGTGCTGTGGGAGGGAGCGCATCAGCATCTTTCTTCTGTGCATCAAGACAGTGGATGGGACAGTCATCCAAACTTCTGAGCAGTGGAATGACTCCATCAGGACTTTAAGGAGCTTTGAAATGTCTTCAGAAGGTGCACCCCATTCACAGTCATGGTGACTCTAAGCATCAGGCCCAGAGGATGACTTGGGCCAAAGTATCCTTCAAGTCCATTTTTGGCTCTAGGGCGAGCCTACTACAGACTGCAGGACAGATGGAAAGGGTCAGTTTGCCCCTGGCTTCTCCCTGGAGGATAATAATATAGTCAATATTTCACGAAGGGGCGCCTGCGTGGCTCAGTGGTTTAATCGTCCGACTCTTGATTTTGGCTTAGGTTGTGAATAGGGTTGTGAGCTCCAGCCCTGTGTTGGGCTCCATGCTGCGCGTGCACCTGCTTAGGATTCTCTCTCTCCCCCTCTTTCTTCTCCCTCACCCAGCTCTCTCTCTCCCTCTCTTAAAAAAAATATATTTTTTTAAATTCTTAAAGAAATATATGACATGGCAGATAAGCAGTTACTGTGTTGATATTATTAGAATCATCTAGAAACCACTAATCCCATGTGATGGACCCATCCAGTTTCATGGAGCAAGGAGAGTCTATTACTACTCAGTAGGGGCCGGAGGGCATGGTGTTAAGCAGAGTCCACATTCCAGGCCCAGACCCCAAAGTTCTGCATGAGCTACTGACTCCATTCTCTGGAGGCTCCCTGGCAAATTGCATAACTTGAGTGAATTCATCTGCTAGGACTACCGTACCAAGTATCACAGACAGGCCCCTGAAATGCAGAAATGTATTGTCTCACAGTTCTGGAAGTCTCAGATCAAAGTGTCAGTCCGGGAGGGGTTTTTTGTTTTGTTTTTTCCTGAGGGCTGTGAGGGAAGAACCCTCTCTAGTCCTCTCTCTCTGGCTTATAGAAGGCTGCCTCATGTTCGCACAGTGTTTTCCCTATACACCTATCTCTGAGCCCAGAGTCCTGGTTTCCCCCTCTTATAAGGAGTCTGTTTGTCAGACTGGGCCCACCCTACCGATATCATTTTAACTTGATTATCTCTTTAAGGACCCTGTTACCAAACACAGTCACATTCTGAGGTCCTGCCAGTAGGACATTAATATGATTTGGGGCAAGGGGAGGGAGGACACAAACACAACGCTTGGTTTCCTCATTTGTGAGATGTCATTAGTAATATCACCCATTGTATGGGTTATGAGAAATAAGTGGCTTGAGCTTCCGAACTGTCCCATTTCAGGGCACATATGAGTGCTCAGTAAATTACAGCTACCCTTACACAAGTTGACAGAAGGATGCAGAAAGTTCCCCGCCCCTGCACCTCTGTCCTGCCAGCTCATACCTGGCTCCCGAGGGGGAGCTGGGCTGATGGATGTGTGAACAAACCATCAGAATTCCGCCACAGCTCCTTATGAAGGTGGCCACTATGACTCTTAAGTCCATTTTGAATGTCTACCTTCTTCACTGAGCGAAATTCCCTAGTATCAAATGACAAAAGGAAGGAGGAAATACTTTTTATATCTCTCCCCCAGAAAATATCAACCCCAGTGCACTTTGAAGGGCAGACTGACAATAGTCTGCTGGATGAGCTTCTTCGGCCAAGACGGAGCAGAGTTGCCACTGTGGCTCCCGCCGCCGAGCATCGCGGAGCCGGCCGGGAGAGCCAGGGCTGCCCTGGGAAACAGTGCCGAGTCAGCAGGAAGCGTGCAGGGATGGTTATTTGTGGGAGGCACGAAGAGTGGCTATTATTTTAAAAGAAATTCTCATAGAAAGAATGTTGGATTTAAAATAAATAAATGCGCTCATGGAAGCTGAATAAGACTGTAATGTCAGTCAAATGCTGAGCATTAGATCATGTTTAGCCACTCCTCGGGAACACGACTATTCCAAGTTCTGTGCTCTCAGTCCTTTCCGGATTCACATGGAAATGACCGGAGTGAAACAGAATGCTTCTAAAAGAACAGTTCGTAGAATGGGTGATGCCTACTTTATATACTTTATAATTTCTGTGATGTAGCTTGGGCATGACGCACCACTGATTTTATGAATAGGTGCTCGGTCACATTCTTTTTCACATTTCCAAAATTGATACATATCTTATAATTGATATGAGAGCAGGGTCATAGTTTGATTAACAGAACTCTTTTATTTCTTAGTGGTACATAAATAGTGCTGGGTGAACAATCAGTGGTGACACAAATACAAAGAACTGGATAGTGGTTGTAAACTTCTTTGACTTTCCTTCGGAAATAGCAACACGACTTGCGCCAGCCTCCTTATACCTTGCTGTATTTCTCCTTCTTGACCTGTATTGTGGCATTAAAGAATCTTCAAGATGCAAATGCCAAAAAGAAAAAAGAAAAAGAAAAAGAAAAGGACCCAGAGAGATTAGAGATCTGAATGGTATCACTTTGCTGATCAGGAGCAGGTAACTTCGACGAGGAGACAGTGGAATGGCTCTATTCTATCAGGTAGATACCGAATGCGAGATTATAAAGGAATAGCCATTGACTTGCTTGTGTGTGTGCTGGGTACTGGTGAGTTTGTATCTGCAGATCCATGACATAGCCTGGGAGTTGGGAAAGAGAAGGAAGCCGAAGTGATATGAGCAGGAAGTCCGGGATGTAAGAAGCTTCGTACACAGAGTTCAGCCCCACAAAGGGGAACACGCATTTTCCCTTCCTGACATCCTGAAGAGGTGGACATCTATTCAGTGCTTACTACCTCTTTTCTCAGGAAAACTCTGTAACATATTCCTGTTATGATGTGTAACGATAGGCTGGAAGGAAAAAGAAGGTGGATGCATTTTCATTTTGAGGCTCCAGGAAAATTATTCCAGCAGAGCTAAGGCATCTGACATCATGGAAGGTCAGAAGAAAGTTTTTAACTTGTTCACAGAAATTGAAAAATGACCAGTCCTGTACATATTGCTACTTCCTTTACGCGAGGGACTCTTGACTCTTTTTAAATCTCTAACGGTGTAAGACAAACATAAACCTACTTAAGATCAAAAAGGAAACAAGCATATTTTAAAATACAGAGAAGATTGAATAGATTCATCACATGACCCAAGGGGATCCATGCTTTGTGTTCATTCTCCCACTACATTAAAATGGAAACAACAGTAACCATTTAAGAAGATGTCTCAATGCTAGTCTAAGAAGGACAACATCATTGAAAAAAAAAATTTTAAAGAAAATAACATAAGTTCATTTGTGGCCACTTTTCCTCATTCTTCACATTTTCTCCTTCCTATTTCGCATCTGTGGAGGAGGCTTCCCACCCATTTCCATGTTGTATGGTTCAACACACACGGATCAACAGATGGTCACTGGGAAACGGCAAATGCTAAGCACTGTGCTAGGCTCCAGAGATATGATGCTGAAAAAAAGAGACATTCTTTGTAATCATAGAGCTTAAACCAGTTGCTAGGAAAGCAACCCAGTTCTCCCATTTAGTTCTTCTGTGAATTGTCTCAGTGAACATTTATCCCGGAGTTTGTAAAGCAAACAAGAGTGTGGCCCCTGGTATCTACAATAGAAATCCTAGTAAAACAGAATTTCCAGTGGACAAGAACCTCTCTGATCTCTGCCTGGGGCCTATAGTTTTCCCTTAGCATCAAGTGTCACTGTGATGCAAGTTACGGAGGTGAAAAGTGCCTTATGAACAATCGAAATCTATAGCAATTCCCATTATTATTATTACGACTATTATTGTGACTATTCTCTATCTCCAGCACAGTATTGTCAAGACTGGAAGAGTTCGTGTTTTCATTATTCTTTGGTAGAGCACACTTTCAGAAGCTCTCATCTGGACATACATGGGCAGTGTCAACAGCCTGGGGACTGATAGGGAAGAAAAACAAAATGGAAACATGAATTTAAAGTGGAGCCATGTGGAGAAAGAGGTTTAAGTTAAATGTGAGGTGTGAGGTCTTACATCAGGAGCAATCTATTGAGCGATGAACACTTTTACTTATATGTTCACATCTTGTAAGTTCCATGGATTGTCTCAAGAAATGTGATTTGCGGGGCGCCTGGGTGGCTCAGTTGGTTAAGCGACTGCCTTCGGCTCAGGTCATGATCCCCGAGACCCGAGATCGAGTCCCACATCAGGCTCCCTGCTCGGCGGGAAGCCTGCTTCTCCCTCTCTCACTCCCCCTGCTTGTGTTCCCTCTCTGGCTGTGTTTCTCTCTGTCAAATAAATAAAAAATCTTAAAAAAAAAAAAAAAAAGAAATGTGATTTGCAATGAGAAGGAAGGACCAGGATAAGCGGTCTATTATTTTATATGTCATTACAGACTTGGGATAGAACCACAAACCAGAAACTGAGGAGCCAGACAAGTTCACGACCCATCAGCCATACCACTATCAGCCCTTATCATTAACTATACTTTCTCTTGACTACTGCCAAAAACCTTGCTAAAGGAGAGTTTGCCTGAAAAATCACATAATGAGTTAGATTTTCTGTTTTGTTACTGTTTGACTTCTAAATTAAAAAAAAAATTTTATCATCAGCTATAAAAGCCAAAGCCCTGGGCAGACCTGTGGTTGAAATGTGATTGGAAAATGCAGGACTCCTTCTTTGAACAAAACACTGGGGCATTTTCATCGTCTTAGAGGGGTCCCACCAAGAGAACTTCGGGTGGTATCTCTTCAGCAACACGGTATTCCTTCAAGAGACCTCTTTACCCACAGAAAGGGTGGGAGGGTTAATGGTAGGTTGCTAGAAAGGGTGATGGGTTGAAAGATAAATAACTGGAAGAAAAGATGCAGTATTTTAGAGATCCTGGGGTGGGGGTTAAGGGACCAGGCTCAGCAGACTCATGTGGAGTTATGTCCACAAAAAGTGAAGGGAGAAGGACAGAAGAAGAAAAGGAAAGAAGAAACAGAGGGAGGGGGAAAAGGAGATCAACATTCATTAATAACCCATTAGTGTAAAACCACAAGTGATAAATGTTAAAACACCCCTCCCCCCCATAATGGTACTATTGCCTTTGGGAGCAGGAGCCTGCTTCACTCTGAGCAGTCAGAGAAGTCTTGCCCAAGGAAAAGAGGCTTGCACTGATCAAGCAACACGATGCTTAACCAGGAAAATAGAGGGAAAGAATCTCAGGCAGAGGAACAGCATGCGCAAAGGCCATGTGGCTGGATGAATCACAGCCCACCTGTAAATAAAAGAACAGTCATCAGAGCCCAGGGCACAAGGAAGTGAATGAGGCAGAAGAATATGTAGAGTGGCTTGAACACACGGGGCCAGTCAGGCAGTAGGAGATTTTTGTCTACATTCTAAAGAAATGGGAAAGCCCAAGGGGTTTTAAGCACAGCACAGACATTTTTTTTAAAGCTCCCTGTGGCGGGTAGAAACATGATTTTTGGAGGATAAAAGAGGATCTAGGAGAACAGTTAGGATAGAAGCTGCAGCAGTTTTGCAGGCTAGATAAGTCTATGACTTAGACTGAGGTGGAGAGGAGAGGACAGATTTGGGGGCAGGGGTGGGGAGGAGAAGAATGGGGGAAGAGGTACTGGATCAGTGGGATATTTCAAACAGATTCAGTATAGACCAACAATTGTGCCCCCCCCCCCCGCCAGGGAACACAGGGCAATATCTGGAAATATTTTGGGTTATTGCAACCAGGGGAGGGGGATGGTGCTACTGGCATCTAGCAAGTAGGGTCCAAGGATGTTGCTAAACATCCTACAATGCACAGACCTGTCCTATAGTATGGATTATGGAATCCAAAATACCAATAATGTCAAAGCTTAAAAACTCTGGTCTAGATTCACCTTGTTCCTTTTTAGTCCCACTGAAGGTGAACAGATCCTCACCCTCATGTCACCCTGATGAGTAAGCCAAGTCACGGGGTAGGCATTATCCACCCCACCACTCGCCACCAATGATAAGAAGGACCAATCAATGGCTACCTAGCACCCACTGAGTCCCCAGCTTTGGCAAAGGAAACTCCTGGTTATAGGTAGGGGCATTCTGCCCTATCTTCCTTTCCTCCTCCCCTTCCTAGCTCTATGCATCTGTCCCAGAGTTTGTGAGAGCTGGGAAGACTTGCTTACCCTCTGCTTTCAGAAGCTTGTCTCTCACTTAGCCCTTGTCCAGTACCTATAAAACTTTGTTTTATGGGGCCATAGCCAGTGGCTAAAAAATTACTAGAGCTTCAGGCTTGTGGGACCTTCAAGATATAAGCAAAGGGATTTATGAAGTGCAAACTTACTAAGTGAGAAACTTACTAAGTATTTTGCATAATTATCCTAATATATTACTGCTAGCAAAACAATAGTCCATCGTTTTTTGTTTGTTTGTTTGTTTTGTTTTTGTTTTTTTTGCTGGCTTCACGAGACTTGGCAATACCTTACACTAGTCCTTGGAATCAGACTGAGGACCGAAACTCAAATCCCTGGTTCTCTGACCCTTTTCTCTTTTGCTCTCCTTCCACTTCTCCATCAGATAACACTTATTTTCTCTCAGTTCCCAGAAGAGTTAATGCCCAACAAGTTCTCATAGAGGGTTGGTTAAGCCTTCTCCCAAAAGTTGAGTCATGGTCCCAGGCAGTAAATTTTTCTTAAAATTTCTCTGCTTGTTCTTCCTCTATGGTAAACGTCCTTCCTTAGTCTCACTGAGAGGATTGCCTGGTTCACCTGTTTCTGTTTCAAGTTATGGAACAACACAACCTCTCCTTCTTGCAGCCTACATTATCTGTGATCTCACAAGACAGATCAAAAAGTAGAGCAAAGAGCATGTGAAGAAGCATGAATGAATGAAGATAAGTGATTGTCAAAACAATAACAATAAAAAAGAAATGTAGTAACTATGTTCTGTCAGTGAATACAAATTTTCTACATTTTCATGCAGAGAAAACGTCATTGTCATAATAATAGTCTGCCCCGTGGAAACCAAAACCATTAGGTATTTTATCACATCCCGGGGTGGAGTTCATTTCTCTTTCAAAGTCCACCTTGACCCTACCTTATCATTGTTCTACCATTTCTGAAAGGATGTGATATGATTTTCATAAAAACCATAATGACTCTGGAAGATTTACTGTTGACAGACTTCTGCAGGAAAAACTAAAAAAGAAAAAGATTTTTATTTTTGGATTGATTGATTTCTCTGCCCTAATGTAATAGGTAGAAGATTGCCTTTCCTTCAGGAAGTTTCAGAGAAATATTTTATTTTGTTGCCTTCTAGAATATTAAGGAAACAGTGATTCATGTTTACCTTGCTGTTCTGATGTTTTTGATGAATAGGTGAATTACACCAACATTTGACATTCACAGCAGGTGCACAGAGCAATACGAAGATTATTTTTATTTATATGTGATTTCCAAATGTTCACCTAGACTAAAAGGAACGTGTGTGGTATGAGCCAATAGCTAAGGGCATTTCCACGTGTCCCATGTAGAGCTTAGGGGGAGGAGGAAATAAATCCAAATCTGTGCAAGTCTAGGGACCATTTCATGAATAGGCAACTGCCAATTGAAATGATTTCAAAGTCACTAGGAAATACCTCTCTACCCTCAACTGGCTCTCTGATGAGATTAAATGTTCATATTGCTCACTTTTTAAAGTTGAGCCCTGTTGAAATGTAAATATTAATTGAGGAACATTTAACATAGTGAGGAAGCTAAAATATTTAGCCATTAAACATTAATTATGTATTAATTGGGGGTCTTCAGAGAAGCAGAACCAATAGAATGTATATATTTGGGGGTTATTTTAAGGAATTGGCTCATGTAGTTATGGGGCAATGGCAGGTGTGAAATTTGCAGGGCACGCCAACAGGCTGGAAATTCTGACAGGAATCAATATCATAGTCTTGAATCCAAAAGTAATTGGGAAACAGAATTCCTTCTTCTTTGGGAGAAGTCTTTTTTTCCTTAAGACCTTTGACTGATACTCAAAGTCTGATTTAAATGTTAATCACATTTTAAAAATAGCTTCACAGAAACATCCAGGCTAGTGTTTTATGAAACAATTGGGCAACATAGTCTTGCCAAGTTGACACATAAAATTAACCATCACAAACACCTTGGCTTGAGGGGCACCTGTGTGGCTCAGTTGGTTGGACCACTGCCTTCAGCTCAGATCCTAGAGTCCCAGGATCAAGTCCCGCATCGAGCTTCCATCCCCATGGGGAGTCTGTTTCTCCTTCTGGCCTTCTCTCCTCTCATGCTCTCTCTCTCTCTCTCTCTCTCTCTTTCTCAAAAAAAAAAAAAAAAAAATCTTTAAAAAACAAAGACCTTGACTTGGATTCGTTTACTCTATTTGTCAGTTTCCTGAGAGGTCAGTACTTGGGAAAGGCTGGTTTTGAGAAGGCATAAAGGGGGAAAAGGGAGAAAAGAGCAGGAGGATAGGAGTACCTGACAACCAGAAGTGTAAGTCAAGCATTGCATGGGAGGGGAAGGGGCCAGTGAGGGCACAGGGTGCTAGGGATTTGGTGGTGTAAAGGAAAGCCAGGGATATGAAAGTAAGTGCCCCCGAAAGTTGGAGGATGAGAATGAATATGGATGTAATATAAAACAGAATTAGCCTAGAGCTTCTAAACTCATCTGTAGAGGCCCTTGGGCTCCTCTTGAGCTAATGTTTTCTTGGATCTTAGTCTTTATTTTAGATTAATAAAAGAAATGACAAGAATATTTACTGATTAATACTCATCACATGTTAGACACTATTCTAATTTCCAATGTATTAACTTATTTAATCTTCCCAACAATGAAATGGAAATGGTTCTATTATTGTCCCCATTTTACAAATAAGAAAACTAAGACCTAGGGAGATTAAGCTTGCCCAGGGTCACACAAGTAGAAATTGGCAAAACTGGGATTTGAATTTATGCAAACTGACATCAGAGCTTGTGTTCATGAACACTATTCTGTTGTCTCCAAATCTGCTTTTGAAGATATTATCCAGTAAGTGATTTTGTGTTCCTTGTGTTAGGACATATACAATATGTTCCTTTTAGTACCAGGAAAAAGATTGTATCTCTCAAGGAACTGGTTTATTGAGATCTATCAGATAATGTAACTCATTTGGTTTTTCTCCACCTACATAGTTTATAATTTTCTTTTTCAATTTCAAGTGACCCAAAACCCTATTATAAGTATGGATATAAATCCTAAAAAAATGTGTAGCATTGTATACATTCTTTCATTGCTTAAAATAGCCAAATAGCTATGGGCTTTAACAAATTTTGTATTTTTGAGGAAGTCCTATTAGCCCAGAAAACAAAGCTTTAAAGGTGATTTCTCTGAAAGGAACAACTGAGGCTCAAACAAACACTAATATGTCAAGAACTCACATTGCAATATTAAGTGGGGGTAGATGGGAATAATCTACTGGAAACTTCAGGCTTTGGAAGAATAGGCCCCAGCTCCTTCTTCAGCATTCAGAAGAGACAAATGTCCCTTATTAGCTCTCTAGGAGTCCACCTAGAGAATACTGAAGAGCACACAAGGTTCTTGAGGGAAAAAAATTCAGGAAGGTGGGGCCTGAGACCCCTAAGGTGTAGAACAATTCTAAGAGGGGGTTAAGGGAAAAAAACAACCATGGTGTCCTGGCAAAGCAACAAGTCAGTGGCTGGTCCCTGATTCTCTTCTGATTATGTTTCTGTTTTGATTGCTTTTCCAACCCTGATTTCCCTCGTTGACCAAGCCTAGGTTGGGCTACCTGCTCATTGGCCTTGATTTCTGTGTATAGATTCCAGTCCATATCCTGTCAGGTGCCTCCATCTGACACCAAGTCATCATTCCATTTTCACCAGTAAATATGGCCACTCCAACTCCTGCCTCATAATGCTTTATCTCAGTTCCAGTCCTCTGTGACTCAACCTGCTAACACCACAGCTAAAACATTGTCTTGATCCCAGCCCTTCACAGTGTGATGACAATCCTCACACTGTCCATGATACAGGATGGAAGACCATGAACACAAACCAGGTCCATTACCTGCTACCCCATGGCCAGAGCTTCCAGAACCATTGCAGTGGAACTTTAGGGTCCCAGCCCTAGTTCCTTTCTGCAAGTGTCTGGGTCAAGTGCAATAGGGCATAGCAATGTTCAGTTCATTACCTAGCTCAGGCTGAAGTGTTCATGGAGCTTGTAGACAAAGCGTGTCTTTCCTTCATAGAATGAACTTCCACATGAGCCAGCAAACTGGGCAGCATTGCCAATAGGCCACATCCTTCATGTGCTGCATAAAACAGGTCAGAAAACACTAAGGTTATGAAACAATATGGAAAGTCCAAAGGTCTCTCCTCTAGGCAACAAAAATCTAGCCACATGGTGGTATAGGCAATAGACTGAAGAATACTTAAGACACAAGAGTCTCAGATGCTTTTAGCGACCACTGGAAATCTATGTTCTCATTGAGTGATTGGCAAATTCTTGAAGACCTCAAACCTCCATATTTTTTTTCAGAGTCCCTGGAATCCTGTGTCTAGGAATCACACTATTGCTTGACGCCTCATGAATCCTAACTCTGAGTTTGAATGTTGAGCCATTCTTCAGGACTACTGGGCCCACCCACACCAAAACTGTCAATTTGAAAGCATCTCTCAGACAATCTTAACCTTAAAAGTGCTGTGATTAACAGAGGGTGTCTGGCTTTTTTTTTTTAAGATTTATTTACTGATATGAGAGTGAGGGAATGCATGTGCACATGGGCATGAGTGGGGGAGGAGCAGAGGGAGGGAGAGAGAGAGAATCTCAAGCTGAACACAGAGCCGGACATCGGGCTGGATCTCAAGACCTCGAGATCACGACCTGAGCCAAAATCAAGAGTCTGCTGGGCCTATTGGGCCACCCAGACACCCTAGGAAGTGTCTGGCTTTTATGGGCTTCCTGCATCATTTTCATGTTCATGCCATCAACCTAGATTTGTATTCACCTGTGCCTTTTCCCTGTGCTCCCAACCAGAAAGCGTGACCTTTATATAATTACTTGAGGAAAAAAAGTAAAACTACAACATTCGTATGGAGCCTGAGATACCCCTGTTCAAAAGTTGTACATGGCTAGAAAATTTGATAATGAGGTCGATTCTGTGAAATCCTGTATCTCAAATGACCTGTCTGTAGCAAAAGATGAAAATCCATATCAATCTAGCTTAAATCGAAAAGGGTTTTACTAATCCACATAAGGAGAAAATCAAACCGTAGCCTTGATGGCTTCAGGTTCAACTAGATTCAGGGCCCTCACAACATCATTAGGATTTAGTTTTCCTCCTTTCCTTCATTTTACAACGTTATCTTCCTCCATGTGGAATTTGGACACAGGGTACACATGTTAATAAAGTTGTGGTGGTAGATTCAGTCCTTATATCTTTTTGGGTTTCGGGTCCAACCGGAAATACTGGCTACGTGTTTCCAACATTTTGAGTTAATTTTTGCGTAGGGTGTAAGACTGTGGTCCAGTTCCATTCTTTTGCATGTAGCTATCCAGTTTCCCAGCACCATTTATTGAAGAGACTGCCCTTTCCCTGCTATATATTCTTCTTCATCATAAATTAATTAACTAAACATGTGTGGGTTTATTTCCAGGCTCTATTTTCTGTTCCATTGATCTATGTGTCTGTTTTTATTCCAATACTGTAAGATTTTGATTGCGATAGTTTTGCAATGTAGTTTGAAATCAGGGAGTTTTGTTCCTGATTTCAAACTTGTTCACCTCCAAGTTTTGTTCCTCTTTCTTAAGATCACTTTAGCTATTGGGTTTTCTTTGTAGTTCCATACAAATTTTACAATTGTTTGCTCTAGTTCTGTTAAAAATGCTAGTGGGAGTTTGATAAAGATTGCATTGAATCTATAGATTGTTTTGGGTTATGTGGACTTTTAAACAATGTTAATTTTTTTTGAGTGAACAATGTTACTTTTTTCAGCCCATGGACGAGGAATATCTTCCCACTTGTTTGTGTGTTCTCCAGTTCCCTTCATTAATGTCATAGTTTCTTCATAAGTACACTGACTTCATAATGTCAGTGTACTGGTCTTTTACCTCCATGGTTAAATTTATTCTTAGGTAATTTATTCTTTTTGACACAGTTGTAAATGGGATTGTTTTCTTAATTTCTTTCTGACAGTTCATTATTATTGTATAGAAATACAACAGGTTCCTATATATTTATTTTGTATCCTGCAACTTTACTGAATGCATTTATTAGTTCTAACACTTTTTTGGTAAAGTCTTCAGGGTTTTATATATAATATCATATCATCTGCAAAGAGTAGCAATTTTGCTTTGCCCTTTTTTATTTAAATGGCTTTTTTTTCCTTTTTCCTTGCCTAGTTGTTGTGACTAGGATTTCCAATACTATGTTACATAAAAGTGATGAGGGTGGACATTCTCGTCTTGTCCTTGAGCTGATAGATTTTCATTGTCGAGTATGATGTTAGCTGTGGGTTTGTCGTTTATGGCTTTTATTAAGCTGAGGTATGTTCCTTCCATAACCAGTTTGCTGAGAATTTTTAATCATAAATGAGTGCTGAATTTTGTCACATGCTTTTTCTTCATTTATTGAGATGATCATATGATTTTGATCCTTCATTTTGTTAATGTGGTATATCACATTGATTTACAGATGTTGAACCATCTTTGCATCTCTGGAATAAATCCACTTGATTGTGGTGTATTATCTTTTTAATATACTTTGAATTCAGTTTGTTGATATTTTGTTGAATATTTTTGTATTTATGTTTATTAAGGATATTGGCTGATAATTTTCTTTTTTTGTGTGGTCTTATCTGGTTTTGGTATCAGGTAATGCTGGCCTTGTAAAATGAATTTAGAAGTATTGCTTCCTCTTCAGTTGTTTTTTTGAAAGCATTTGAGAAGGATAGATATTAAATCTTCTTTGAATGTTTGGTAGAATTCACCAGTGAGGTAAAAAAAAAAAAAAAAAAAAAAGAATTCACCTGTGAAACTGTCTGGTGCTGGACTTTGTTTTTGGGGGAGGTTTTTGAGTACTGAGTCAAACTTTTTGCAAGTAATCAGTCTTTTCAGATTTTCTTTTTCTTCCTGATTCAGTCTTGGAAGACTATATGTTCCTAGGAATTTAGGTTAGCCTGTAATTGTTTATAGTAGTCTCTCATGACACTTTGTATTTTTGTGGTATTAGTTGTAGCTACTCTTTTATTTATGATTTTATTTGCACCTTCTCATCCTTTTTCTTAATGACTCCAGTTAAACGTTTGTAAGTTTAGTTTACCTCTTCAAAGAAAGAGCTCTTAGTTTCATTGATTTTTTTCCTACTATCCTTTTAGTCTTTATTTCATTTATTTCTGCTCTGATCTTTATTATTTCCTTGCTTCTAACTTTGGGCTCCATTTATTCTTTTCCTAACTCCTTTAGGTGTCAAGTTACAGTATTTGATATTTTTCTTTTTTTCTTGTGGTACATTTGTATTGCTATATATTTTCCTCTTAAAATTGCTTTTACTTTATCCCATAGATTTGACACTAGTGGTACTTATATTTCCATTTGTCTCCAGGTATTTTTGATTTCTCCTTTAGTTTCTTTGTTGGCCCATTGGCTGTTCATGTTGTTTATTCTTCATACATTTGTGATTTTTCCAGTTTTCCTCCTGTAATTGATTTCCAATTTCATATAATGTGGTCAGAAAGATACTCGATATGATTTCAATCTTCTTAAATTTATTGAGACTTGTTTTGTGGCCTAACATATAATATATTCTGGAGAATGTTCCATTTGCACTAGGAAAAAATGTTTATTCTTTTGCTTTGGCTGGAATGTTCTCTACATATAGCTATTAAATCCATTTGGTCTAATGTGTTAAGTCTGATGTTTTCTTACTGGTTTTCTCTCTGGATGATTTACCCATTGATGTAAGTGAGATAGTAAAGTCTACTACTATTAGTGTATTGCTATTACTTTCTTCCTTTAGGTTAGTCTGTTAACATTTGCGTTACATATTTAGGTGTTCCTATGTTGGGTGTATAAGCATTTACAAATGTTGGTATCTTGTTGTTGGATTGATCACTTCTACTATTATGTAATGCCCTTATTTGTCTTTATTAGTTTGTTTTAAAGTCTATGTTGTCTGATATACGTGACGCCACACAAGATTTTTTGGTCCTCAGTGTACATAAAAGATCATTTTCCACCCTTCACTCATAGTCTGTATGTGTCCTTAGAAATGAAATGAATGTCTTCTAGGTAAAATATAGATAGATCTTGTTTCATAATACATTCAGCCGCTCTGCGTCTTTTGATAGGGGATTTTAGTTTATTTATATCTAAAATTATTATTGATAGGTATGTGCTTATTGTCATTTTGTTATTTGTTTGCTGGCTGTTTTTGTTGTACTTCTCTGTTTCTTTCTTCTTCTCCTAATCTCTTCTTTTGTGGTTTTGTGTTTTTCTCCAGTGATATATTTAAATTCTTTTCTCATTGTTTTTTGTCTGTGATTACTATAGATTTTTGCTTTGTGGTTAACATGTGGTTCACATGTAACATCCTATGTATATATATATAACAGTCTATTTTAAGTTGATAGCATCTTAAGTTTTAATGTCTTCTAAAATCTCTACATTTTAAGCCCCCTCCTGTGTTCTGTATTAGATGTCCTATTTTACATCTTTTTATTTTGTGTATCCCTTAACTCATTATTATAGTTAGTTTTACTACTTTTGAGTTTGAATCTTCACACTGGTATTATAAATAGTTAATCCACTACTTTTACTATATATTTGCATTCACCAGTGAGATTTTTACTTTCATTTTTTTGTTGTTGTTGTTACAAGTTAGTGACTTCTTCTCAGCTTAAAGAAGTCCCTTTAATATTTCTTATAAGGCTGATTTACTGCTGATAAACTCCTCTACTTTTTTCTTGTCTGGAAAACTCTATCTCTCTTTCAATTCTGAATAATAACCTTGCCAAGAGTATGTATAGTTTTTGCCTTTCAGCACTTTGAATATATCATGCCAACCTCTTCTTGCCTGCAAGGTTTCTGCTAAAAAATCAGCTGAAAGTCTTCTGGGGGTTCCCTTGTAGGCAACAAATTGTTTCTTTCCTGCTGTTTTACATTCTCTATCCTTAACTTTTGATATTTTAATTATAATGTGTCTTGGTGTAGATCTTTTTGGGTTCATCCTGTTTGGAACTCTCTGTACTTCCAGAGCTGATGTCTGTTTCCCCACCCAGGTTAGGGAAAGTTTCAACCATTATTTTTTAAATTAAATGTTCTATCTTTTTCTGTCTGTCTTCTTCTGGGAGGCCTATGGTGCAAATGTTACTCTGATTATATCTCCTAGGTCCCTCAAGTTACCTGCACTTTTTAAAAAAAATTCTTTTGTTTGTTTGTTTGCTTTATTGATTGGGTGAGTTCCACTGCTCTATCTTTTGAGTTGCTTGCTGATCCATTCTTCTACTTCATCTAGTATGCTGTTGAATTTCTAGTGATTATTGTCAGTTCAGTTATTGTATTATTCAGCCCCTTATTGTTTTCTATTTCTTTGCTGGAGTTCTCACATGTTCATCCATTCTTCTCCTAAGTTCAGTGAACATCTTTATGACCATTATTTTGAATTCTTCATCAGGTAGATTACTTACAACCCTTTCACTAAGTTCTCTCTCTGAGGTTTTTTTTGTTGTTATTGTTCTTTCATTTGAAACACATTCTTCTGTCACCTCATTTTGCTTGACTATCTGTATTTGTTTCTATGTGTTAGGCAAAAGAGCTATCTCTTCCCATCTTAAAGGAGTGGCTTTGTGTAAGAGATGAATCTTATTCAACTTTGCCTTAGCTTTTGGTTGTTTCTCAGAACTTTGTGATTGTCTAAGTAGCCTGTTTTGTTCCTGAATGGTCCGTTTTTGAGGGTGTGCCAGGACCTATTAGTGTTAGTGTTCAAAAGGGAGAAATCTCAGTTAGTAACAAATTTCAGGTTAATTGTAAGCCAGATCCTCAGAAAACAACTTTTAAGATATGTAAATACATACAGTCTTGTAAGTGTGAATCATAAACCGTGCTGACTTTTGGACGAGACCTAGAAGTGTCCCCTGGGTGACTGTTACAAAAATTATGGCTTTAAATGTGTGGATAAGCTCCTTTCTAGGAGGTATCAGAGAGCTTTGGTGATGCCAGGGGAGGGTGCTAATATTGTCTCCCTGCCCGTGTTCCCTGAGAACACTTCTGTAGCCTCTAGATATGTGGTAAACTTGAAGCCTACCCCTTAAGCTAAAGCTCCGAGACAAGAAAATAGGCCTTTTTCACATGAAGGCTGGAGATGTGTTTCAGCCTGCTGTTTTTACAATGTCCTGAGGGTGGTCAAGCACTGTCTCTAAAATTGTTTCAGACCCATGGGGCCCAGAAACACTGTCCTCTTCTGGCCACCAGGGCCAGATGCTCGAGGGATATCCCCTATGTGGGCTGTGTATGCTTGCCGACTGTGGCAGGCCAGGCCACAGCTGTGACAAAGATTGACAGGGCACTTGGTTGGCCTGACTGTGGCTAGATAGCCTACAGCTGCAGCACTCGGGGGGGACCACAGGCTAGAGGTGGGCTGCAACAATGGCACCCACCAGCACCAGCCCAACAAAGCAGAACACAAAAAAAGCACCCTGAGTATCCCATCCCTGGCGTGAGTCCCTTAAATTTGGTCTCTCTGGAAGATGCTTTAAGATTAACAAATAGGCCTCCTTTGCCTGTGGTCAGGCCCCTTTCAAACTGTTGATATCACACTGAAGCTCAGGGTGAATGGGTCTATGTACAAGACCTTTAAAAGCAGCTTTTCTCTTCCCCATAATCTTATGGTTCTCCTGGAAGTAAGCCCTGTTGGTTTTCAAGGCCAGACACTTTGGGGTCTCATCTCTCTGGTGCAGATCCCAAGGGTTGGGTGCCTTATGTAGGGGACAAATTCCTTGCTTTTTAAGGACAGAGTCCATATATGAGATCCCCCCCAATTGGACCACATCTCCATGACTCCTAACTGTCTTGCTGTGGGCCTTGTATATTCAGCTAGCTTTCAGGTCCTTTCAGAAGGATTGTTCCATATGTAGTTATAGATGTGTTGTGCTCATGGGAAGAGGTGAGGTCAGGATTTTTCTACACCACCGTTGGGATTAACTCCTACTTGTTTCTGTGTTCTTAATCCAGCCCTAGCCTCAGTCTGCCTCACTCTTAACTGGTCTTAACTCTTGTGACTAAATAACCCACAGCCCATCTGATCTGTTGATCCTACCCGTAGTTCAGCCTTGGTCAATCTCTGCCTATCAAACCTCAGTTCCACTGAAGCCTTGATGAGACTGTTGGCCAAGTCAAACCTGAAGTGTGCTTATACAGTTTCTTCAATTTGAGCCCCCCTGACTCTACCTATTATTGGTCATACTGAAAGTTGGGAGAACCTGAGACTTCTGCAATTCAGACCAAGAGAGATAAATCTGTAAACATCCTAACAAAACAGGTAGCTGACTTTGGATCAATGAAACAATTACTTAGGGTTGCATACAGGGAAGAAAGAATGTAGTCACGGGATAGCTATAGAGATACAGAATTGCATTTGACCTAGAACTCTTTCCAACACTGGTTGACTGACAGACTGCTAGAACTGCAAGGAATTTTAGAAAATATTTTTTACTATATCAAGAGGACAGAGCATCAAGTAAGATACTAGAGTGTATCAAGTAAAATTCTATCTGGAAAGAGAAAATTAATTTATACTTAATTAAGCAATATAAGCAATGTCTAACTTTGGCTATATAGAAAATCAGGTGCTCAAATGATTGCCTTAGCAATCTTTTTCTCTCTAAGTTCTGCTTTCATCTCTGGTGGCATCATGGTCAGACGCACTCTTCCACCGAAGGGGCACGACGGTCACAAGCAGCTGCAGACCTGCATCACACCAGCTGAGCACTCCAGCAAAAAAAGAAAAGCATGTCATCTCTCTTGATTTTTCTAGCCTAAGTCCAGGGAAAACTCTCATTGGCCAAGCTCAGGTCACAGGCCCACATGTCAAGCAACTGCCCTGGCTAAGTCGATAAGAAACACTGTGAATGGCCTGTCCCAGAGCATTTTA
Source organism: Spilogale gracilis (assembly GCA_004023965.1). Taxonomy (NCBI): domain Eukaryota; kingdom Metazoa; phylum Chordata; class Mammalia; order Carnivora; family Mephitidae; genus Spilogale; species Spilogale gracilis. The sequence continues at coordinate 56,002 of PITA01004510.1, forward strand.
ACTTACAATTAAGAGTATGGAGCTCCAAAACTCTCACTTCCTCTACATATTGGTTGTGTGTTCTGTGAATCATTTCCTTTATCTACAAAATAGAGGTAAGAATTCAACCTTACCACGTCAGAAATGCTAATAAACCTAAGGGTCTTAGAACAAATCTGGTGCATACTTTACACTCAATAAATCAGATACTTTAATCATTGCTATGATGATGATGATAATGATAATGATTAGCTCTTCCCTGGATAAGGAGTGTGGTTAGCCACACAAAAACAGCGTGTTCTGAGAGTGCAAGAAAGGTGATTCCTAAATGATAGGGTTTTATTATCAGAGGAAGGGTAAAGAATATTGTTCAAGCAAAACCAACAGATGGGCGCTATAGTATGTAGGTAAACAACTGACATTCACATGTATTGTGTGGGTGTGGGTGTGGGTGCTTGTGAGCGGTGTCTATTGGATTATGCAAGGAGGGCCTGGAGAAAAAGTGCTCCCGGCAATTCTTTCTTTCCAGTTAAATTCCCAGTGTGATTTCCTATCTCCTCCATTAGGGAGGTTGAGGGCAACTCTGAGTGTGTTGCTCTTAGACGTGATTTGACTCAGTGTCCATCACTGTCTCCCAACTGGGTGTTTCAATATTGCTGCTCTGGTGCCAAAGGGATACAGTGATGCAGCACTGACTCAAATAGAGCTATGCCTTAGAATGGAGGCCTGGCTTCTGCTGGGAGAAAATCTGAAAAGTGTGCAACAAGGAGGTTTTTATCCAAAAGTCATGAATTTACTCCATAAAATTTTTTAAAAGATTTTATTAATTTATTTGACACACAGAGAGATCACAAGTAGACAGAGAGGCAGGCAGAGAGAGAGGAGGAAGCAGGCTCCCTGCTGAGCAGAGAGCCCGATGCAGGCCTAGATCCCAGGACCCTGAGATCATGACCTGAGCCAAGGCAGAGGCTTTAACCCACTGAGCCACCCAGGCACCCTACTCCATACAATATACTGAGTGTATAATGTATACCAAGAACCCATTTAGGGCCTAGAGCTCAAGTACAGGGGGAAAAAATTAGGAAGGAGGATAATAAAATCTAAAGCTAGAGACACGGTAAGAGAAAGGAAGAGCCAGAAAACTGTGTTTGTTTTAAGCAAATGTGTTATCCTTTTGAAATTATTTCCTATATTTATCTTCTAAGAACAGAGTCCACATTAGATAGACCATAAATCCAACTGAGTTCTGAGAAATAATATATTCTCAGACTTGCCTGAGGTGGGGTTTGCATGGCTGTATGTTTTTCTTGGTTTTATTTGCATGAAAAAAAATAGAAAAAAAAGCTTACCAAGCACAGCTGTAAGACTTTAGTTTCAACAAGCTATTAAAATTACTTCTCTTCTCAAAGGGTAGATTTTTTTTTAATTTTCATGAGTACATCTCATACCAAAAGGTAGCCCCATAATTTTATTTCAAATTTCAATTATTTTGTAGATTTTCATCCTGTGTTTCATTTAGTAAGTCATCCAAAATGCTTCTATATAATCATGAGTAAAGGAGAAAGGAAGCTGAGGGTTTTTTTCCCCCACTCCTTAAAGAAGAATTGTTGAATTTATCTCTTCAGACATGATTCTTTAGATAGATTGGCTGCTGTAAAAAAGGCTTACAAATAAATGCTAACCATTTTCCTGGTTCATGTTTTTTTCTTGTTTATATTCCTCATCCAGTAAATGCTTTAAGTTATTTTCCACTTCCTCATTCACAATTATTCTTTGTTCTGTGTAAGAAGGTTGTTTGTCACAGGATGTAATAAAACATTATAATCAACTTGATGAAACAGTAGAATTATATACTGTTGCGTTGGACACTGCACTTGGAAAGCATTGGCCTGACCTCTCGCATGTTTAACTAGGAGGGCAATGAATGTCTTCTGAAGTGGAAGAGTGATCTCCCATGGGGAAGTGAAAGCGGCTGTTTCATTTGAAGATGCTCTTGCTGATATCTTGCTTGCCAAGCACACAAAGTTGGCTAAAAAGCAAAACCAATTGCAACACAATGTTTAGAGAAAATTTTGAAGTGTAACCAATTTCCCCCTTCTAATCATAATTTGCAGAACAAAAACTATGTTCTATAAAGAATCTATTTGAAAGAAGTTGGGTATTAAAAATAACTCCTCATCATTCTCTGTCAAGTCTCAGGGAGCCAAGTTGAGAACCAATAAAAGATGTACAGCATTCTGATACCCAGATGTGCCAGTCTAATGTTAAAGGGAAGTCTTTGCTGAGCTAGATTCTTGTACCAAAATCAATAATACCATAGTCTTTTGACTGTTTGAGTCTTTTTTGGGGGGGAGGGTGAAGAGTGACAGGCCATGTATCCTAGACAAAACTAACAACTATAACTTCCAATAGGTATATTGAATATCTAAATGCCTGCCAAGTTTGAGTCTTTCAGTTTCATCCTGTGAGCCTGTATTAAAAATGAACAAAAGTTGTTCAAGGAGCTCAACTATCATTTAGTGGACTTGTCAAGTATACCACCGGCAATAATAGGAGATTTTGCCTCTCCTGCACTAATGAAATGCAGCTTATCCTCAATTTAAGAATTTTCATTCATTTTAAATTATTTTTATAAAATAAAACTCTTCAATTTGCATTTCTAGTAATTTCACAAATTAATGCATTTATCTCCCTCCACACAATATGGTATAGGAGGAAGCGTGTTGATTTTATTTTATTTATTTATTTATTTATTTGTTTGTTTGTTTATTTATCTATTTAACAGAGAAAGATTGAGAGCACAAGCATGGGAGCGGCAGGCAGAGGGAGAGGAAGAAGGAGGCTCCCCACAAAACAGGGAGTCCAATGCCAGGCTTGATCTGAGGACCTTGGGATCATGACCCAAGCTGAAAGCAGTAGTAGCTTAACCAACTGAGATATGCAGGAGCCCCAGAAGTGTATTGATTTTAAAGGAAGATGGAGGTAGATTGAAATTAACATCTGTGAGGACTCGGCAAATTATTAACCACCCACCTTTTAGCACTGAATGCTTCCTTTCTGTACAATGACAAAAAGTCACCTGAATAAGATACATGTGAAGTATCTGGTAAAGTGGCATGTAATAAGTGCTTGATATTCTCTTCCTGATTTCTTTTTGGTTCCAATGAGTCTTATGCTCACAAATTAGACAGCTTCATATTTGAATTTTATTTGCAAGTGCCTACCTGTCCCCAAGGGTCAGATTGTCCTGCTCCAAAGACCAGATGAAAATATGTCAATGCACCTGCAACATCACTCCTCTGGACACTTATGTTATCAATTTGTTCAGTGAACTCCTCTTGAGAATCTATTCCCTGCAGGCCAATGCCTGGGGATACTAAGATAAATAAAGAAGATCCAGAGCCAGCACATAAAAAGCTGATTACCTTGCAATGTAAATGGGCAAGAAATTCAATAGTTACATTACAGTCATAACTTTTATCCAGAGAGGGGAGTCTGGGCCCCCCTGGCTACAATGGAAGGAAGATGGAAGTCCAAGAATACTTCACCTGAGTCTAGACCTACCAGAAGTAATAGCCATTTGAGATGGGGACAGGTGGGGAAGCAAGAAAAGAGGGCTCCGGAGGAAGAAAAAAATGACCTCTTTTTCTGGTAGCACAAAACCCATTACACTCAATGTTTATAAACTTGTACTTCTGTTTATCATGGATAAAAATGAGAAAATTTGGGGGCATCTCTTTTGGACAAGGTAGACTGCTAAAAGGATGTAAAGACTGAATTAAGGTCTTCGGCGTGAGATGCAAGTATTAGAAGAGTGAGATGCAAGTATTGGAATCAGCATGGAAGGCTTGAAGTCGACACTTGTGTCTGGAACTGTCATGCTATCTAAAACTTGTGTGTGCTACACAGTGAGTTATTGAACTTATTTTACAGAATTAACCGCTTCCCCAGGACTAAAAGCATTAAGTGCCAAAGTATAAAACCCAAAATTTCCAACCTCTGTCTCTGAGACAAAATTGGCACAAATGGAAAAGCACTAGTCTGCTCAAAAGGAATGTTTTTAAGTTAAAAACATGAAAGTGACTGAATTGCATGTCATCTTATATTTTGAAATAATAGAAAAGTTGCAAAAATGGTTAGAAAATTAAGCAGTGGGGAAGAAATCAGATGACCTAAGCATCTTTGGAAAACAGTGTTTTTACTAGATACTGTAAGGCTAAATACAAAAAGAACTGTGCACAAACACTGTATTTGGTAAATTTGTTTCTCACAGGGATCTGGGTTCACAACTCTGATACTATTTTATATATATAACAAGGTTGAACTAATGAGTAAACATATATAATAAAACTCTAGAAAAAATATGTTGATGTTGACAGCTGACATGGTATGTATTTTCAAATTACACTATTTATATAGAGGATAAAATATGAAGAGTTCCTCATAAGATTAATATGGAAATCATATTAACAAAAGATTATCTTGGGAAATGTAGTTTGATGAAGATTTAATTTGAGTAAGAGATTAGTTTTGTAAGTACAATTTTTTTTTCAGTGCTAAGGTGAAGTAATCAAAACTTTACATGAAGAGAAAGTCATTTATTTCTTGGTTTGGTCCCAGAAGTCCAATATTCCTTAGACTTGGAGAAAGGAACCATGAAGGAGCTCACTGCCTCATCCAGCATGTGGGGCTGGAGGATCTACATGTGAAGGGGGCTCTCCTGGGTCCACAGGCCTCAACAAACCCCCTGATGGAGGTCAAGGTAGGTGAATGCTGCCTGGCAGCCTGGGAGGGCACAGTGCTTCAAAACCAAGGCCCACTCTGGGGGAAGGGACCATCAGCACTTGGTTCTTGGCCTCCTGGCAGGTTTGGAAGAGCTCCTTGTGATGTGGTGAGTCTCATGACATCTTTCTAAACCTCAGGCATTTTAGATATCTCCACCATCTCTTGTCTTTATTTTGAGCACTTGGATATCTCTTCTTTCAGTTCTTGAATCAGGAAAGTTAATTCCTCCATCAACATCAAGTTGGTCCTCTTTACCTTTCTGTAAGTGTCTGTAAGTTATATTTAAAGACTCTTTCTCTAACCTGGCATCCTCTGAAAAGGATTGAATCTCCTTATGATCCTTTTTAGTAGCCCTCAGCTTGTCAGCTAGTTGGAATTTCTCTCTAATCCATGCAGCCAGTGTTTCTGAAAGCTGCTTTTCATGTATGACATAAAGCCAGCATCTAACAGACTGAAAAGTCTGAATAGAAATAAGAGTCCCACCAATAAGGCAATGACAAGTGGACATATCACTATCTCCCACTGGATATTTTGGAAAGTGAGTTGTGGACTCAGGTCATTGGACAGCATCTCCTCTACCACTTTGCCCAGCTTCCCAAATATCAGCCCAAATCCAAATTTGCAGATGATAACAGCTCCTCCATGGCAGTGATCTACCACGGGGCTTTTCCCAGTAAACATGGTACCACCAGCCACAACAAAACCTGGGGAACACCCTACAATTCCACCTAGAACCCAACCAAGGCAGCTGACAGCCTGGACTGCTCAGTGACATGGTCAATGAAGTGAGGAGATTTATGAGTAAAATACACTAGTCTTAAAAATATAAAGCAAGTAAATATATTGATAACCAGGTTTCTCATAGTTGGAAACAAGTTCTAAATGAGAAAAGAGAGGGAGTTAAAATGAACCCTATGATATAGGATTGGGGTCAGAAAAATCAGTATGAACTGACTTAAAATACGCACACACACACATATGCACACATAAAGATGCAGAAAATACATAAATGTGTGTATATGCATGGGCTAGTTTACATATATGTACCTCTAGCTTTGTCTGTCATGAGGACCAAGAAGCAATGACACACCAGTAGGAATAAGCACCCCCATGCCCAGATCTTGGTTTCTAAATACTATTCTCCAATAAAAGAAACCAAGACACTCCTTGGAGAAGGGGCTGATTCCTGGGGCAAGAAAAAGTCAAGAAGAGCAGTACTAAAAAAACGAAAACAAAAAGAAGGCATATTGAAAGGGCATAGGAGCCTACTTCAAAGAGCTACCAATGGCCAACTCTGAAACAATTTGAGAAATAAAATAAATAACAGTAGGATTGGATCATAACCCAAAAGATAAAATAAATGCCCTCGAGTCCATTCTTATATAAATAAATAAACAAATAAAATAAAGGCAGAAAAGAGACAACTCTTCCTTACAGACCTCCCATCAATAAATGTAGAATAAATAAAGAAACAACAAAGTCCCCATGATCGTATCCCAATGATAATTGCTGCTGGGAAGAATCATTGATGGATAATAAAATGTTTATTTTATTATATATAATGTTTAAGGCAAATGTTTAAGGAGAAACAGGATATGAGTATAGTCTCAAAGTATATCTCCCAAAAAATACATTTTTAAAGTGAAAGGTAGACCTTTATGGTGAAAAAACTTGTAGCCAGATGATCAAGGTTAACATCGCCAATAATAAGATAAATCAACATCATGTATCCTTGATATGATGGCCTGAGAACGCACATCTCTTCCATGGTTTTCTTTACAATGATACATAACTTCATTTTAATCATGAGAAAACATTAGACAAACCCAAATTAAAGAAATTCAACAGGCAGGAAAGATGCAGAAAGACTGAGAAACTGTCATGGATTGGAAGACACCAAGGACACATGACAGCTAAATGCAGAGTGGGAGCCTAGAACTACAACAAAAGGGACTTGGTTGGAAAAACTGATAAGATCTGTATAAAATCCCTAGTTTCATTAATAGTCTTGTGTCAGTATTAATCTCTTAATACTGGTCCTTTTCCTATTTCATGTTTACTATGTTCACATTATGGAAAGCTGAGTAAAGGGCATATGGAAACTGCTCTGTTGACAAGCCTTACAGGGCTAAAGTGATCTCAAAATAAAAAGTTAAAAAAGTAAGAATAAAATTAGGCATCCTGACTCTTCTTTCTACAATGGATTTGGGATACTTCAAGGACTGTATTAAGTTTCTTATTGTTGCTGTAACAAATTGTCAGAAAGGCAATGGCTTTTACCAATGAAAATGTATTATCTTATAGTTTTGTGGGTTAGAATTCAACGTGGCTCTTGCTGGGCCAAATAGGTATCAGCAGGGCCACTTTCATTTCTGGAAACTCTAGTGAAGAATCCTGTTACTTGCCTTTTTCAGCTTCTAGGGACTCCCTGCACTTTTTGTCTCCTTCTTTCATCTTTGAAGCCAACAATGGCAGGTCACACTACTATCTCCCTGACTATAGCTGGAAAATGTTTGCCTTTTTTAGGGACCCATGTGATTAGATTGGACCTACCTGCATAATCCCCATCTCTAAGTCTTTAACGTAATCCCCTCTGCAAAGTCCTGCATTTATTCTGTCTACCAAAGGGACTTTTCAGGGAAAATGAGACTTAACTCTCTCGTGCCAGCACCAGGGAACTCCTAAAAAGCAGACAAGACAAATTGCCAGGGTTTTCCCTATGAAATCACCTGCAGTATCCTGCACAGTGTTGGCTCATAGGATGTTTTTCTTTTTTTTTTTAAGATTTTATTTATTATTTGAGAGAGAGAGAGACAGAGGGTGCATGAACGAGGTGAAGGGAGAGGTAAAGGAAGACCCCTTGCTGAGCAGGGAACCCTATGCAGGGCTCGATCCCAGGACTCCAGGATCATGACCTGAGCTAAAGGCAGATGCCCAACCTACTGAGCTACACAGAGGCTCCTAAGATATTCTTAATTAATGATCAGTAATTTTCACTGAAGATGAAATTACTACTCTACTACCACCAGTCCTTTAGTCAATGTTGGACTACTATCCAGGTGGTTCATTTCTACCCAGATGGTGTTCCCATTTCCACCAGGAAGGTCTCAGCTTTTGTTAGCACCGCATCTCCAGGCCCTCCTATTCTCAAGCTTGGCTGGGTATGGGTGTCCCCATTCAGTCCTGTGGCACATCTGCTCCGGTGTCTTGCATAGCACTGGACACAGGGGAAAAATTGAACAAATAATTGTTGAAAATGAATGCTCATGAAGGTGCTGTCCATGCAGTAGACCTATACATCCTTGTTTCATATCTGCTTTGACCTGTTCAGAAATGGAAACCCATTTTTGTCTGCTTTCAGAAGAAGAGTAAGAAAGAAGCAGAAAGTGGTTCTTTCTGTAATTTTGGTGTGGTAGAGCAGATGTTTTTATTCCAGTCTTTGATACAAACAGGGAGAGTCAGGCTGAAAATGTAATTTTCATGGATTATTTAAATGTTAAATCTTAGCACTTTGAAGCACCTTATACAATGCCCAAATCCTCAAACTATTCTCAGATACTTACGTGAATAAATGTACATTTTATTCATGGGTCCTTTGCATGCATTGCTAATAGTTTTTGGATCCACTTGCCAAAGCAACTAAACCTGAGCTAAACCTTCAGCTGAGGTGCTTTTAAAATACTGTTATCCAGATATCTGTACTTTCCCTAAAAGAATCCTGATTTAGTTATTCTTTTAGGGTCTCACTTATTAGTATATTTAAGGTTCCCAAGTGATTATGATATGAAACCAGGAAAGAAAACCACTAAGATAAAGAAATGGTGCTTCTTAATATTAAAGCTCAAAATGTGCTTTGCAGAAGAATTGAGTGTGAGGTTGCCCTCCACCCCCGGCAGGTTGAATATACTTCTATTTCTTATGTGCAGGTGACATCCACTCAGTAATCTGATGGCTTCTGCAGAAGTCTAACCGGCACAGTCCTTTTCTCCGCTGGTCCAAATTGTTCATTCTGGAAGCATCACCCTCCCTCAGTTATCATTTCTGCCCCAACCCTACTTCCTTCAGTTTGCTCTGTTGCAGGACCAGGACTGATTTCTATGCAAAGCCAACTCTGCCCTTAAACCACCTTCATGCATCCCCATTTGTCACTTTCTTGTTTTTTTTTTTTTTTTAATTTTATTTATTTGACAGACAGAAACACAGCCAGAGAGGGAACACAAGCAGGGGGAGTGAGAGAGGGAGAAGCAGACTTCCCGCTGAGCAGGGAGCCCGATGTGGGACTCGATCCCGGGTCTCCGGGATCATGACCTGAGCCGAAGGCAGTCGCTTAACCAACTGAGCCACCCAGGCGCCCCACTTTCTTGGTTCTGATGCTTTCTTTCATCTTCCTGTCATACATCCTCATCCCTTGTAATCTTTTGCTATTTCTTTTCTGTTTATATTAGAGAAGGCATGCACAAACATGCACATAAAGTGGGGAAGGGGCAGAGAAAATCTCAAGCAGGTCATGCCTGGTGCAGAGCCTGACAGGGGGCTCAATCTCACAAACCTGAGATCATGACCTGAGCCAAAGTCAAGAATAGGGGACTCAACCGACTGAGCCACCCAGGCATCCCTTTGCTATTTCTTAACACAAACAATGGGAAGAATCAGAGTGGAAAAGGAATTTAGTGAAGTACTGTGGCTGCCATAAAAATGTGCCTCCTAGATCTCTAACTACAGGGAGCTGAGTTGACCTGTAGGCCCAGGTTCTATGCCTAGGATTCTATCATCCCATCAGTGCAAGGCTGCCCTTCCTTTGGGTACTCCCAGATAATGGCTGAGCATTAGAGGATGCTAAGTTTGACCTGCCCCTGAGAACCGTGAGCTCCTCTGACTGGTAACTTGGGTGCAAGGGCTCCTTACTGGCCTTGCCAAACGTACCACTGCACCATCAGCTGAGACCCTTCTCCACACATTCCTCCTCTCTCACTCCTGAAGGTCAGGACTACAGTCAACACTGATGGCTCCCTTGGCCTCCCAGCTCCTTCCTCATTTTCTTCCTCCCAGGCATCTGTCTAGATAAATTTCTTGCACAGCTAATCCCATCTTGGTGTCTGCTCCTTGGAGAACCCAAACTAGATGTGTACTAGAGGGGAAAGTGGAAAGAATAACTGAATTTTACTCTAAAAAACAATAACTATCCCTAACTCATTTGTTTAATCATCAACTCATGTGTTTATATATGTATGGGTGCACATCCATTCCCTCTCAAAGAAAAGATATAAGGAATGAACAAATTGGGTAATTGGATAGCAAAAGAAAATGCCTATAATACATGTTATAAGGAGGCACGGCAGTGGTTCTTTACCCTGGCTGCTCTTTAGAGTCCCTCAGAGGATTTTAAAGATGCTGAGGCCCCTCTTGAGTTTCCAGCACAATTGGGCTGGAGAGCCTGAGAATTTGCATTTTAAAAGCTCCTCAGATGATTCTAGAGTGCAGTAAAGTTCGAGATCCCTACCTCATAGTTATGCATATAGATAAGCCACAATTTACAGTACCTATAATATGTAAACTACCCAGTTGCTCAGGAGAAATGTGGTTAATCGTAGTCCTGAGGGAAGAGAAACGTTTCTTCAGCAGATCTTCACAAAGGAAACACTGTGGGATGTCATCAACCACATCCTTAACAACATCCTTACAGTAAACACAGAAATGACTTTCATAGAGTTGTTCCCTATGACATCCTTCAACGTTGCCAGGTTCTTTCCATGTGCTACCACTTAGTGCAAGCAGGTTCTGCTCACGTACAAGTTTGGAGAGGAATTTTCCACTTCGGTTAGTGTATCTCACCCTGAGAAGGCTTCGCGCTGTCTTGGGGTACCAGAGAATATACACTTGTGTCTTTTGTTTTTTATGCTGAGATTGTACATAAAATTTTTTGGCCAAAAGATTCTACTGCTAACAAGCATTTGCAAACCACTCTTCAGCCTAAAGAAAAAGAAATCCTCCCACTTGTCAACAATTCGGAGTTGACCCCAATTGAACCCACAATAAATCTTGACTTCAAAATCTTGGAAATAACTAACTTCATTGTGGCCTGACCAAGAAAGATGAATTTCAGACCAACTTGATATCCAGATAGATAGGGCGCACCTGGCCAGGTATGCAGAGGTAGTTTCCGTGCAATGCAGCTAACTCCAGGCCAGAGAGAGACACATTCCTCTCACAGGGCTGGAAAGTTCAATGGCAGTAACTCCAAGACTGACAGGGTCCCCATAGCCATTCAGATAAACTACCTGAAGTCTGAATATGAGGAAATTAGTTTGTAAACATCCACTTTTCTTGGGACATGATACTAAAACCCACCAAAAAGTTCAACCTTTTGGGATTCTTACCTCTAGGCTCTCACCCGGCCATCCTCTATCTTCAGAAAGAACACCCCAGGGAGCCTCCGCACCTGGGCCCAGAACACACCTGCCCAGATCATACATGGGCTCACCAGCTTCCTGAACTTCTGGCTTCTCCCCCTTCCTGAGCTTTTCCTCCCAATATCCTTACAACCACCCCGGAATGGCAGGGCTTAAGATGTTTAATAAATGAGTTCTCTCCATCACTTCACATTTACTAATTTCCATGTTTATTGACCTGCCCTTCACGGCAACTCTGGGGAAACTGATTAGAAAAAACCTAATATACAGTTCATCACCTATGAACTAATGTATGCTTCAAGGACATTGCTGTTTAGCTGATAGAAGGTGCATGTTATTAGCATTTTGGAAGGACCCTAGTAGTGACTTTGAAAAACTGAAATAGGCAGAGTATTGAAAATCACAGAAGCAGGTGGTGCCAACAGTTGAAGGTAAGTTCTAAGGTGGGTCATTATGCTATGCCAAAATGAATAAAATTGTCCAAAGAATCATAGTTCAAGGACATCCAGAAGAAGAGAGAGAGAGAGAGAGAGAGAGAGAGAGAGAGAGAGAAGAAGAAGAAGAAGAAGAAGAAGAAGAAGAAGAAGAAGAAGAAGAAGAAGAAGAAGAATTATATCTGCTGATCAACTTGGATCCTGGTTATTATATCACTTCGATTCCTGGTTCAAGTGGACACACACAGAAAATACTTATGTGCAGCAAGAGATTCATTTTCTAAGTGTTGGTGACTTACAATTTGAAATGGACATTCACCTACACCACTCCCATCCCATTTTCACCAACAAACTATCATTCTACATGGATGGTAGAAGTAAAAAGAGCCATCATTACTTTCCTTACAAGGAGAAAGGAAGCCTTGTGTGACTGGTAGAATTTCAGGTGCAAGCCAGGTGCCTCATCCTTGGCTCCCCTACCAGCTTACCCTACATTTGCCTTCTGCTAAGGTGTGGGAGTAACAAACCTATCAGATCCTTTCTGGGGAGAAAAATCTTGATAATGCAGAGATAAAAGCAACAGTGATCATGTGACTAAAATAAAGCTACCAAAGGAGGATAAAGGTAGAAAATGGTTGAAGAGCCAAGACAAAACATTTTATCAATATATCACCACCATCTTGCTTTTTACCCTATATAGGCCTTCTGGACAGACCTGACATTAGTGGAGCACAGATATGGCAAAGGGCTCAGTATGCTAGCCCAGCACTGAGATTCTTCAGAAGAGAGCCTCCCGCTTTTCAGTTTTGGGTTTCTGTTCATTCCATCTCTTCCCTCACCACTATGCTAGGTCCCCAAGCTACTGTCCCCGTGTGGCCACAGCAGGATGGCTTGGGAAGCAGTCACAAGACAGGTCCTCCCATGGGATTTGCTCAAACCTCATGGCAGATTTACAGGTTGGTGAAATAAAACCTGCATCCTTACTTCTAGTTTCAAAGCTATTCAATGACACATGCGAGTAATGACATAGGTAGAATTTAATATCTGGCGATTCGCTAAACTCTTCTCTTGAAAACAGCAAAGCCTTTTCTGAGACCATGCAAGAACACACTTTGTGATCCCTGTTTCCATCCTGAGTGAAATACAGGGATCCAGAAGTTGAAAGTGGAGGGTTGTAATAGTGCCAGGCTGAGGGGAAAAGAGCATAAAACCAGCCTATGGAAAATTTCAGTGAATCAGTTCTGGAAATTGTCCTCCTCTGTTCTTGCCCCAAGACCAAAAAAAAGTGAAGTAAGGAATGGGAAATTTTATCAAATTGGACTTTACTTCATTTTTCTCCCTCTCACAAATCCACCCCTCTCCAGGACAACCTAACCCCAGGTGATGTTTTTTAAAATGAGGTGTTCTTTCTCAAACTTGTCTGGTCACAAGCCACTGGTGACAGCACAGGACGGTTAAGGGTGGGAAGTTCTGTCACTAATAATTTCAAGAACACTGCAGTGTTATTAAATTTATTGAGCCTTTTCTACAGTGTGTCCATATATACCTGGTTGTGGTCAATGACATTTTAAAAAACAATCTTTTAAAGATTCTTTTATATATATAAACATAAATATTTATATGTAGAATATATATATATATATATAAAACAACATGAACATTTTATTTTTCCATTAAGGTTCTTAGTTTCTTATTAAAGGCTTTTTAAAATATTTTATTATTTATTTGACAGAGAGAAGCACAGCTAGAGAGGGAACACAAGCAGGGAAAGTGAGAGAGGGAGAAGCAGCTTTCCCGCCGAGCGGGGAGCCGATGCGGGGCTCAATCCCAGGACCCTGAGATCATGATCTGAGCTGAAGACAGACACTTAATGACTGAGCCACCCAGGTGTCCCTCTTATTAAAGATTTTTCTAAAAGTGTTTTTGTCTGGGCGACTAGGTGGCTCAGTCACTACATACCTTAAAGTATGTACCTTAATATTTTATATCTTATAATATTATATGCCTTACATTGTATACCTTAAAGTATATAATATACCTTAAGGAAATATTCAGGTAGGTAGATAGGATTTACTGACAAGGGGTTTCATCTACTGTATTATTTTTCTTTCTAAAACTGTAAACAACACAAATGGTCAAAAATAGAGCTTAGATGAACATTGCTATGATGCATAGTCATTAAGAATCATTTAAGGAGGGACACCTGGGTGGCTTAGTCAGTTAAATGTCTACTCAGCAGGGAGACTGCTTCTCCCTCTCCCTCTGCTGCTCTCCCTGCTTATGTTCTCTCTCTCCTTCTGTCAAATAAATAAATAAAATATTTTTAAAAAGAATCATTCAAGGATATGTGGTACTTATCTAAGAGATTAAGAGGTAAAAATAAGGCTATAAACAATATGTATCTTATGATGTTATTTTAAGTATTCATTTATTTATTAAGAAAGAAGGGCATATTCTAAAAGATTAAATATGTTATAATTTCTGAGTGGTTTTTCTCTTTTTATATTTCTTTGTATTGTATAAAATGCTTGCAGTCAGTATACTAGGTTTGGAATTAGGAAAAATAATTCTTCATTACTTTCAAATTCAAAAGATAAAAATAATTCTTTATTACTTTCAGATTCAAAAGAGAAAAATAATTCTGTATTACTTTCAGATTCAAAAAAGACTCTAATACCTAAAGAACTAGTATTCATAGTGGTTCAGTCCTTCCTTTGAGGGGCTGGTCTACCTGTTAAAATTAAAGAATGTAGTGCCTCCGCCTTCCCTCTAGTTGAAGGCAGTGAACTTTTAACCAGGTTCCTTGTCCTTTAGGGTGTTTGGCTTTTCAAACATCTCTGGATAGGGGACAATTTGGCCCTATCAGAGCTTCTGTCCTCCCTTTTCTTCCTGGGCCCAGCAGGCAGGAAAAGGATCCACAAATCTGCCCTGAGCTGTTCCATCCAGACACTGACTGTCCACCTCCAAGTTTCTCTGGAAGGGAGAGACCATCACCATCTGCCTACCATCACTGAAAGGCAACATGAGCCACATGTTCCTGAAAAGGAACCTCAGGACCAGAGAGATGAGGTGGCAAAAGTTCTAGAAAATCACCTCGTTTTTCTTGCTTCTCCAACAACGCCCACATACACGTTCATTTGCTTTAAGGAACCCACGGCATATCTGAGTGAGAAAATGGCTTAGTGACTATTCTTCATGATAGTTAATTCAGGTCTCCTTACCTACATTCCTTCCCAGGGAGTTAGCACTAAATAAGTGCTCCAAAACTTTAATTTCAACACACATAGATGTATCCAGCCTCATCAACAAATTCTCACTGGGTTCCTTCTCCGTGCTTAGCAAAGTCATAGGCATAAGGGAATAACTGCAATTTTCCAGCCCTGAGAAATTAGAAACAAGGGAAAGTTGCATAACTCTATGGGACCCTGAGTTTACTGTGGGGGGAATAATATATGGAGGACTCCCATCTCTTTACTTTAAACCATTCTGTGCTATCAATGAACAGAATCACCGGAATAATCTTTACCAGTTTTATTGTGCAAAATTAAAATTCAAAAACATTTTTATTACATTCTCTCCAAACCTCAAGAGAGCAGAGTTTAATGAATGTAGCTACTTAGAGATTTAAATTAGCCATCACTTTTCTTCTTTTCATAAAGATAGTGAGTTTAATGATATCATTATCTTCACCAGCTTCTAACACCAGGAAACATAAGATTGGTCCATTTTCACAAAATCTTTTGTATAGTGGGTTTTTATGCAAGTGGAAAACTTAATGCTAACAGAAACAAATTTGACCACACTTTTTAAATTATAGGATAATTACTAATTCTGTGGTCATTCATTCCCATGCCATCAACTCCAAGGGACAGGAAACTATGAGAAATATAACCACTGGTAAAATTAAACCTGCAATTATAGCACCAATTTCTAGGATATGTTGATTTTTCTCCATTTTGCAACATGGACACAGATAGATAAAATTTTCTCATTTATTCCTCACATGTTAACCTTGTAAATGTGGGGTTTGTCATGTTATGATGATTTTAATAAATTTAAGATAGTTTTTGGTCCTTCTTATGGTCTTCCTTGTTAGTTAATTTTTAATTTGAGGATGATAGTATATTCAATGTATCAGTTCAAACTACCCTTAAAAACAGTAATTTAAAAAAAGAAGAAAAGAGAAAAAGAAATAAACACAAGGCAAACATGCTTGATCTTAATTTTAGCCAGTGGTTATCCTTGTCACCTAGCATTTGGATCAATCCCTGTGTTTGCAGTGAATTCCCATCACACTTGGTATCTTTACTAATACCTACCATCTATCTGCAGAACTTTTTCCAGGTACTCTATATTTCTCGTATCCACTAACCCTCAACCCTTGTCGGTACTGAGGGCAGTGTATTCAATGTTTCATTATGCCTCAACCTAAAACCATTCAAACAGCTCCCTCATTGGTTGAAGCTCCCTCTAAACCAGAATCCTCCCTGCACCACCATTATTTACATAATTGGGTTTTGGTCTTCTTCCTTTTCTATAGCCAAAGTAAACTATTAGTTTAACAAATTTCAACCAATTCTCCATAGTGTTCTTTCCTCTCCGGATCAGTATTGTCAGTCTTAAATTGCTAGTTCCACTGGCAGGGGCCCTGGCTACTCCAAAATGCCACCACTGCACATCTGACATGACATAACCTCACCCACAGACTGGAAGTGGGCAGGATGATAATCTTAGTAATAATAAAGAGTTAGCCCTTGGTGCTTTGTGTGTACTATCTGGACGTAAACTCAGGCAGTCCAAATGTGGAACTGTTGTGATGTTGTGATGAAGAAGAGGAGCAAGAGGAAGGAAAGAAGAGGAAGAAGAGGAAGCAGGAAAGGTAGAATAGCTGTGGTTAAACCTCTAGTGCCAGAAAAGTACTGAAATGGAACCCTGGTTTCCTAGTGATATGCTACACTCTGTCTAGTGAGCAAGAAGTTGTAAAGTCTCCACCCTCCCTGAGTTTGGAGTTAGTAATGGAAATTGGTAAAGGGGCACAGAAGGACACAGAATCAGAGAGGGTCTCCTTGAAGGAAGCATTGTCTGAAGAAAGGTCAGTGTTAACCAGAAATAGGCAGGGAGGAGCATTATGAGGAAGGGAACTAGCATGTGCAAAGGCCCTACTTCATATGAAAGATGAAGTTGATTAAAATAGTGCACAAGTTTCTAGCACATGGTAGTGGTTGATAATGTTAAAAATGACAATAATGGTAGTCAGGGTGATGTTGATGGTGCCAGAGATGGTAGTGGTGATGCTGAGGATGATGGCATTGGAGGTGGCAGTGGTGGTGGTGGTGGTGGTGCTGGTGGTGGTGGTGGTGGTGGTGGCGGCAGAGGTGATGATGAAAATGATGGCATTGGAGGTGGTGGTTTTGTTGGTGATGGTGACTGGTGGTGGTGACCACAATATTTGTGATGGAGGAATATATCCTTTCAAATTATTGACGCCCCATTCTCTTAACCAACAGAAGAGCTGACTAATTTACATTTATTCTTTTTCCCAGGTTCCATTTCACCCTTTAGTGAAGGTACTTACTTGGAGGGCATTTCCTTAAGGGCAGGCAAGAAAAAGGAACAAGAAGAACTTAAAGTCTAGAGTATGGACATCTCACCAACATTGCTTTTATTGGCCAATTATTTAAGTGCAGTTCTGCAGGGCTTACTGATTTAATCTTTACAAATGGAAGAAAAAAATACAGATGATCTATTATGCTAAGCTGTGGTGCCCAGTTTCTCCAGGGAAAAATCTCACTAGAGCAATTGAATGAAACATTTGCCTAATACTACAAGTTTCTCAGTAGTAGAACAAAGAAAACAATATTTCTTCCAGAGTAAATAATAATTCTTCCAAACCACGCCCCTTTCAGACCACTTCTGTACCATGATCGTTAATGGCAGCTTGAGTTTCCTAACAGTCTTGCATATACTATGGAAATCATGGTCCATGGCAGTTTTCCTGTTCACCTTCACATTTACCAGCCATCTCAACAGGTAGGCACTCATGTTAAACACTTCTGAAATGCTACAGTAAAATACGCAATGAAATATAATTTGCCTGGATGATTATACCCCTATCCATAGCTTTACCTCCTTGAACAGCTGCTGGACATACAACCAGGTTCAAAGGATGAGAGAATGCAACAGTTATAAACACTGAACTCACACACCCAAAAGATTTCCATAAGAGCCAAATAAAAACAAACAGAAAGGTGTGGTTGCTCACCCTTGTTTTATTTTAAGTAGCGTGACTATTTTCTATTAGACCTCCCCTGGTTTGTTTTTGTCGTGTTTATTTCCAATAGGCTATTGCCTGAAAGAGGAGAAAATTATCTTGATATGCATGAGCTAGAGAAAGTGCCATCTTTCTACAAGTGTGTGGGAAATAAATCCACTTAAAAGCAGAGGTTCTAGGAGGAGCATTCCTCCTACTTAAATCCTGAAATTATGTGTCCATATGCATAGGGACAGTCTCCCCACCCATTGCCTACTCCCCCAGAGGGGTCAATCCTTTCTTCAGATCTTGGGTGGAGTCCATAACCACAGAAGAATTGTTAAAACCCATTGCTTAGCAAAGTCTTCCTTTTGCTATTCTTTCACTTGGCAACTACTAAACACCTAGGAAAATAACTTCAAAAGGTCAGCACCTCTGTATCCTTGCTCATAAGTTAAGTTTGGGAATGATATGGATGTTAAACAGGATGTTAAACAGTTAGAATCAAGTGATCACCTGTCCAGTCATCAGAAAATATCAATCAGGATAATGATAAGAATATAAGACTATATAATTTTTTCAATTGTTATTTAAAAACATTTCAAAATGTCAGGGTGTATGTGTGTGTGGATGATTATGTGATATCCCTCTGACAAAATTCTCTTCAGTTGAAATATAGGACAGGAATTTGAGTGTTGTAGAGAAATCACCACATTTGCTGAGATTGTGTTTTTTGCAGTTGTCATGGTTTGTGCATTTTTGGAGTCATACTTTCTATTCCCGCAATCAGTCCTTCTATGTCTTGCTCGTTTTTTCCAGTGCACTTCATGCTTCAGGAGTTATCATTCTAAATTTCCTTAAAAGCAAGATTATATGGATAATAACTGAGTTCATGTCCACCTATCACTGGTAACCTATACTGGAGAACCAAACCAGCAGTTCTGGAACAGAATGAAATGCTGGAAGGTGGGTAGTTTGTTGATATAAGGGGGTCCTATTGACTTACCTGTAGGGAGGCAATGACTACCTTGGATTCTTTCACTGTAAAAGTAAAAGATTTTACTGAGTTTACAATAATTGCATGATGTGCCTTTTAAAGCTGTCTTTTAAGGTACATCATAACTAATGTGGTTTTGGAAAAGAATAGAAAGGGTGTTTTTAAGGAGAAGTTGGAGGAGGTCAGGGAAGAGAAGGAAGAAGAGAAAGAGGAAAAGGAAGAAGGAGAGGAGGGGGACTGGTTATGTAGGGAAAGAAGTGGAATGAGGGGGAGAAAGAGAAAGAGGAGAGGGAGAGAGAGGAGGGGGAAAGAAGAAGTGAATGGCCAATGAAAAAACATTTTTCAATACAATCTTCAAAGAATATAGGGGACCAATATACACCAATGTCTTGGAGCTAAATTGCTGTGGATAGAAGCTGAAAATGAGGGAAAGAAGCCAGGTGAGTGGGGCTCGCAGTTTTTTCTGCTGAGTTCTGAATGGAGTGGGGAACAGACATGAGGAAACATAGGTCGCCCCCCTCGTAGTGCCAGGCTGAGCACTGAGACTATGCACAGGGAAATTATTTCTTTAAAGCTAAAGTTCTAGGAGAAGCATTCCTGCATCCAAATCTTGAAATTGTACTCAAAATTGTGTGTTCAAACTGGGGATGGCTGGAAGGGAGGAGAGTGAAGGGGTGGGATAACTGGGTAATGGGCATTAAGGAGTGTACTTAATGTAATGAACACTTGGCGTTATATGCAATGGATGAATTACTAAATTCTACCTCTGAAACTAACAATACACTATGTGCTAACTAAATTGAATCTAAATAAAAATTTTAAAAAATACTGTGTGCTCATATGCATAAGTACATCTCCCACATACACACCCTACTGGAAGAGGAGGCACAGCTTTCTTTGTTATTTGATTTAGACCATGACCTCAAAAACTTTCTTAAAACACAAAGCTCAGGGTCAGTGTCTCCCAGAACCTCTCTTTCAGAAGCATCCAAGCTGCTCTGTATCTCATAAGCCTAGATCATAAAAGAAGGGGGAGAAGCAACACTTGGGGGCATTAGAACAGCTTTTTCTTGAGTATAAAACCTAATCCATAACCTCATTCTTCTTAATCTCGTGTCCTAACCTGGTTAACAAGCCCAGAATTCTGATAACTGTCACAGTTCTATGTGGGAAATCCTTTGCAATTTTCCAGAATCTGTTCCCATTTGCTATGTCGTTTGTTATTCACCACACCTCTAGAGATAAATAGGTCACCTTACCATTAGTTCTCATTTACAGAATAGGAAATTGAGGCCTGGAGAGTTCAAGTAGACTTGTTTAAGTTCACAAGTGGTGGTGGCTTGCCAGGCTGAGAATCTAGGCCTCTCACTCCTAGGTCAGTGTTAATCCTGCTGCAGCACACTGTGCCGAATTTCCATTACATGCAGGAATTCAAAGAAGGGTAGGACATGTCCGTGCACAAAAAAGTTAAAATCTCAACAAAGTGTGTTTGTTTTTTTATTCCCATAGCAAAAAGATTTGTTTAATCACCTCAACCCAACCCCACAGCTATTTCTGCAACATACCTTGCCCTTTCTCAGAGGCACACTGAATCCAAATCGTTTAAGGGGAGGCAGTGCTCTTCCTAGACAACAAAGAAAGTAGCCAGAGATTATTATGTTGCCACAAAACTCCAGGCACATCAGCAAAACAAATAATGCTCCCTATCACATTTTTTAAAGAAATCTTTCATTTGAAAGAACAGGCCACAGCCTTGCTAGTAAGGGAAATCCTCTTCCTTCAATAAACATGTATTCTACAAATTAATATTTTTTTAGAAATATGTTTACTTTCTGGAATCTGTGATAGAGAATGTTATTAGCTTTAATTTTTCACCTCTTCCTCCATCCACACCATTTTCCACTTAACTGTGCAACATACACCCAATGCGGGTGGGGTGTACTTCTGTGATTCTTGGCAGAACATTCTTGGGTTTGGACATATGACTTGCTTTTGCCAATAGAATAAGACCAAAGTCATATTGTGCCTATTCTGAGCCAAGTCCTCAAGCATCCTTATGGTTTTTCACTAGCTTCACACAATTCTGCTGTCACCTTGAGAAGATCATGCCAGGCTAGCCCACTGGTACCAGGAAGAGGAAACTGAACATTTGGGACAAAGCTGCACCAACCAAGTCACCAGAGTTGAGCTGAGTCTATAAGAGCCAATCTTCCAAAAGACACCTCTCTGAAGATGTCAGCATGATCATCTTTTCAGCTGTGCTTTTTAACAAAGTGAAGTTCTTTTCATAACAAACCACGGATTTTTGCACCAGGGCAGCATATAAGGCAATTTTACTTGAACTTTCATGTTGCATTTTAATAAAGACGTTTTAAGACTCCTAGTTCTACTTTCAGGAGATGCTTTTATGGAGGCAACAACCAGATATACCTGGGGAGTGTGGCCCAATTATGAACTAGACTGTGAATCATATCTCATCTTCTATTGACACCCATTGTTCAAGTCCATGTGAAGGTTTGTGACTAGGAAGATGGAACCATAAAGAGGATAATTACTCGTCAATAAACATCCTATGATAAAAATGCCTCAAATTTTCTAAGGAAAATTGTTGTAACTGGGAATTTCATACCCAGCTAAACCATCATCCAAGTGTATGAGTAGACAAAGACATTTTCAAATATATAAGGCCTTTTTGAGAATATGCTTCAGCAAAATAATGGGGTAAACCAAGAAATATGCAGTTCTAAGATTTAGAAAACAGTCGATCTAGTCCAGATAGGGCAGTGAAGGAAAAGACTGAGGATGACAGCTACGCAGCAGGTTTTGAGAACTACTAGACATGATCAGAGCAGGAAGACAGAAGTCTTAGCAAGAAGATCTCCCTGGAAAACAAAAAGTTAGTATAATGGAGCAAAATTAAAAAGTAGAATGGATAGGTTATAATACATAACAAAAAGAAGTTAGATATAAATGGAAGATAACTGAATCCACATAATGGGAAGATGATTATGGATAGTTCACTCTAAATAACTTTAGCATTATTATGCAAAAGTAACCTCAAATCATATTCACTGGGATTGTAATATTAATTACCAGGCCCTCTTCTTAAGGATTTGGTGAAAACACTTATATATGTTAAAAACTTTGTTCCAATCAGGGTTTCTAACAGAAGTAAGGACTACAGAAAATTATTGGAGGGATTATTTTTCCAATTATCCTGTGATGCATAACTAGTACCATTGTGGAGGCAAAAAACAATCAGAATTAAATCTCCCGCAAAACCCCAGTTGAGAGGGGCCAGTAATAACGATAGTTTCTGATCCAATTAAATCCATATTTTTCTTCTTTTAATGCCCAATTCTACTGGCCTTCAATGATCTCGTATTTCTTCTGCTGTTGACCCACATCAGTAAGTGCATCCATTGTATATATTTAGATATTTGTGATTGCTCAAAGTTCCCTATGTTCAACTTTTAATAATTGTATTGCTAGGATGGTGAGATTATGATCAGGGAAGTTCCCCCAAATTGTCCCAGCTCTTCTCCTATTCAGATGGTAGGATTGTACTACCTGACTTCTTGAAGTTAGATGTGGCCATGTAACTTCCTTTGGTGAAAGCGATGGGTGTTATTTCCAAGAAGACTCTTTAAAAGCTAGTGCATATGTTTTCTGGGTCAGTTGACCTTCTGCTTTCTGCCTTCTGCAGTCAATGATATGTGGAAGCTATTTCTTTTTCAGATCTGTACCAAAACCAGGATGCTGGGAATAAGGCATGTTAGGTGTAGCAAGTAATGGGACAAATTGTGTGCAGAAAATTCTAAAACAATAATGATGTGTGTGCAAGTTGTCCTGAAAGGCATTTTTCCTCCTTCTTGAGAAGATGCCATTTGAGCCAGACCTGAACGACAAGGAAGAGACAATGGTGGCAGATCTAAGAGCATTTCAGGCAGAGTGAACATCAAGGCAAAAGAGTTGAAGCAAGAACATGGCTACACTGGAAGCATTGTGAATGAGGTGGTGAGTGGAGGGGGAGAAGGTGGATAGAGGGGCCAGAAGCAGGCACCATGCAGAATTTTGTAGGCCATGGTAAAAGGTCTGTATTTTAAACTGGTGCGAAGGGAAAATGATGGACAGTGTTAAGCTGGAAAGACCCCACTGGCTGCTATGTGGAGTATAGAGAGGAAAGAGGAAAGCAGGAAACCAGTTGGGGAGCTGTTGCATTGGGCCAGATGAGGGAAAATCGTACCTTGGCTGGGAGTCTTGGCAGTGAATATGATGGAAATGGTCAAATTCAATAAATGTTTGGAGGATAGAGCGGTTAAGACTTACCAAAGGCTTGGATATCAGTTGTGAGAAAAATAGGGAATGCATAAATGGCTCCTGGTTAAATGTCTGGATTAAACAATGAAGTGGATGGTGAGCATCAGTTACAGAGAAATTGTTTTCTTAGCTCATGCTCTGCTAAACTAGAAAAAGAAAAAGCTAATTTCCATTCCCCAACTTCCTCCTATACTGGCAAAAAACAAAAACAAAAAAACTAAAGAAGCATGATGAAAGAAATATTTTTCAGTTAATTAACATTATCATATTATTCAGGTTACCACACAATATCATAAACCAGTTATCTAGGAGTCATCATTCTGGAGCATCCAGGACTGAACTCAGACAAGTAATTTGATTGGCCCGCAGTGATATCATGATTCTATTTCAGAGTAGAACTCAGGGTCTGGGTGTCAGTGCCCAGAGCCTGAGGTCTGGCCACCCACTAGTCCCTAAGCCCTGGCAGGAGCCATGCTGTGCGGAGACCATTCTATGAGCTGATAAAAAACTCACATGGCTGGGCCTTGGGTCAGAGGGTTGTGTAATGCAGTCCATAATGGCAGTGGAGGTAAGATTAGAAACCAAAAAATATATGTCAGTGTGGTCTGACCCTTCGCTGGGTTCACTTGAAAATCCCATTTGCTTTCCAGAAAGTAGTGGTACAAACCATTATTCCTGCTCCTGAGCTTTCTGGGGGCAGTTCTCCTAGGACACAGTCCTCTCTTGTAGTAGAAATTATTTTAAAAGTAAACGACACAAAATACCACTATTTAGAGAAATATATATAAATATATTGCTGCCTTTTGGGGATGGCATTGTTAAATCTGGCCTCCTAGGTGTGGCCGGATCACCCATGATCTCTACCTTCTTTGTAGATCTCCCAATAAAGCTCTTTGTAGTAAGATCCATTTGGGGGCAACAATAAAAGGTTTCTAGAAGAATTTTCAGCCACATATATGCATGTGTGTGTGTGTGTGTGTGTGTGTGTGTGTGTGTGTGTGTGGCTGGCACAGTGCAGACTCTCAAAATAATGCTGCTCCTATAATTACTTGTTAGTTTTTCTCTCCCAGGGAACTAGAAGCCTCTCTCAGAAGACCTCAAGGCCAAAAGTCATTTTACTATTTAAACATGATTTATTATCATTCTTTTGTAAAAACAAAAAACAAAAAGAACCCAAAACCTCAAAAAGTCGTAACATTTTAACTCATTACACATACAATAAAAGAAAAAAATTAATGGCATGTTCTTTCATAATTAGCATGTACTCACCATTCAGCCTGATATAGTTGACAGTTGCTTTTTATTTCCTCTGTGGCTTTTTTTTTAAAACCAAAGAATAAGAGTTAATTGAAAAAGAGAAAGAAGGGATGATGACCAACACTTCTGAGATGACAGGAAGTGATGTCTCAGTAATCTAGGGGGTTTATCCTGACTATTCATCCTGAATGAATGCATGGATTTCCCAACCAAATCCTCAGGTTTTGAAGGAAACATATCTTAACTGTTCTAAGGATGAAGGGGCTGTGAGGCTATATGTCTTGGCATCACAAGCCTTTCCTTTTGGTTCCAAGGCAGGAATGGGAATACAACCATGCAATACACAGAATTAAGGACCTCAGACTTGCAAACACGCCTAGTATAGCAGCGGACAACACACGAGCCAACTGGTGTCACTGATGATTATGTAGAATTGTGTTGGTTTGGGTGGCAGAAGGTGCCAGGGACCAAGAAGCCCGATATGAGGGGGTGCGTGACCGGCACTAACATCAGGACATATGGGCACTGGGGGGCAGGAGAGAGAAGTCAGCAGGGACAAGGCATGAGCCTGGAAAGGGACCCCTTACCAGAAGAGGTCACTTTTTCAGGCTTTTCAATATGATACACCTTTCTGATGACCTAGAGAGATAACTGGGGCTCCCTCTGCAGCAAGTTTGCTGCAGTAAAGTCATAGCCAAGCCCATCAGGAATACGTTTCCTCAACAAATATTTACTGAGTATCTATTATATGAATAAAATATGTTAAATGTCTATGACCTTATGGTGCTTGCATTCTAGCAAGGGGAGACAGATAAGAAATAAATAAATTATTCAGTATACTAGAAGATTAAAAACGCTAAAGGAAACAACAAATAATGAAAGGTAAGGAGGCTTGAAAATGTAAATATGGGTCTACGTTTTAAATACAGGGGCCAGGGGCGGTCTCATTAAGAAAAATGATTTAAGAAGTGAGAGTGGAGGCCACGTTCATGATCTGAGTCAAGAGTGTGGCTTGACCACCAGGGCAAAGACAGTGAGACAGAGCATGAACCAGGAGGCCAGAATGGCTCGAGGGCAGTGGAGGGGGGATAGAGCACCAAGAGGGGACATGGGACAGGTAGCAAGGGCTTGGCCAGACCAAGGAAGACTCCAAGGACTTCAAGGTTTATTGAGTAAAATGTGGAACCATGCAGATATTTGAGAAGTGGAGTGACATGATCTAACTCATGATTTTTTTTAAGACTTCATTTATTCGAGAGAGAGAGGAAGAGAGCCTGAGCAGGGGGAAAGGGTAAAGGGAGAGGAAGAAGGCCGATACAACACTCGATCCCAGGATCCCAGGATCATGACCTGAGCCGAAGGCAGATGCTTAACTGAATAGGCCACCCAGGTGCCCTAACTCGTGTTTTTAAAAGATGAGGAGGCTTTTGTATAATCCAGGTAAAATACAAGGGCAGTTCAAACCAAAGTAGTAGCAACAGAGGGAGGGAGAGCTCCCCAAATTCTTAATTTTGGAAAAGGGATTTCCTGATGGATTTACTGTGGGATGTGGCAGAGAAGACTTGAGAATGGCTCCAAGGTTTTTTTCTTGGACAGATGGAAGTTTGAGGTGGTTATCAAAGGAGATTTCAAAAGAGCAGGTTTCGGGGGAAGATCAGATTCGGACATGAGAGGTTTGAGTTGTCTGTGAGATATGCTAGAGGGAGTGCAGATACTTGAGCCTGATAAGGCTGGAGTTCAAGAGGAAGGTCTACGCTAGAGATGCAATGGCAAAGGCTTCATGGCAGGATGACATCTCTAAGGTCAGGGTGTTGACAAAGAAGAGAGTCAAGGACTGGGCGCTTCAACTTTAAGAAGTAACCAAGAGAAGGAACCATCAGAGGAAGTGAAGGATTGACCAGTGAGGCAATTTCTTGCAAAGCAAGAGGGAGAAACTTCTCAACTGGCAGGAGGGAGGCTACTCATAATAGAAAATGTGGGATTTGGGGTGATGTGATGTGATCCTTGAGTATGGTTCATAGTGGTTTCATGGAGGCTCCAGGGTCGCAGAAAGCAGCCTGGATTATGTTTGTGTGTGTGTGTTTTAGCATGTTTGGATACTGTGGCTGGATGGACCCACATGCCCCAAGAAACAGAACCTCATGACCAGGGAAGTCCTCTGGATAAGGTTGCTGGGGACATCTCCCTCACATCACAAAAGGGAGAACATTTTATTTTTTATTTTACCAATTGAAAGCATTTAAAAAATAATTTCCTAATCATATGCCAATATGAAGCCTATTAGGTATAAATGGTCTACAGAATCCTTTTCTTTTTTTTTTTTTAAGATTTTATTTATTTATTTGACGCAGAGAGAGCTCACAAGTAGGCAGAGAGGCAGGCAGAGAGAGAGGAGGAAGCAGGCTCCCTGCCTAGCAGAGAGCCCAACCGGGACCTCGATCCCAGGACCCTGAGATCATGACCTGAGCCAAAAGCAGAGGCTTAACCCACTGAGCCACCCAGGCACCCTACAGAATCCTTTTCTTCTGAATTTACTGTCTCTTCACCAAAGGGAGTTTTCTTGTGTTATTGAGTACTACTGTTTCATCATCTTTTGAAAATACTCCTTCCTCTTCATTAATTAATGTACTTCTAATCATTTTTTGTTCTAAATCATATTTCATCTATTTCTTATTACTTGGCTATAGAATTGACAGTCACATCCAATTCCATTTGAAGAAATTTGTCACCAAACTGACAGCCCCAGCATCAGAACCTGAGGATACCCTCTTCATGAAATGCTCCTTTCATGGGAGCAATTTAAAATCCTTTAGTCCCACAGACAGAAGATATTTTTCTGTAATTTGAGATAGTACCTTCCAGGTTTTTCCTGGGGTGGAACTATGCTAAAGAATATAAATGTTTCTGGTTCTTACCCTGCATATTTAACAATCATTATACAGCAACTAGAATGTGATGGGCCAGACCTAAGACCTTGACAAATACTAACTCATTTTATCCTCTCAACAACCTGTGAGGTAGGGATGGTTTTCATCATCATGCCCATTTTATAGATGAAGGAAATGAATAACAGAGAAGTCAATGTATTGGCAAAGGACACACAGGTAGGAAGTAGTAGAGGCAGGGGGTCTGTGCCTCTTCTGGTAG
The DNA here is from genome assembly GCA_004023965.1 of Spilogale gracilis. Taxonomy (NCBI): domain Eukaryota; kingdom Metazoa; phylum Chordata; class Mammalia; order Carnivora; family Mephitidae; genus Spilogale; species Spilogale gracilis. The sequence goes on from PITA01004510.1 coordinate 83,581, forward strand.
TTTTCCACCATGTGAGCTGCTTCTGGGTTTTTGCTTTGTTTTGGTTTTTGGTTTTTCTGTTTTTTCGATGAGATCATATCTGGCACTTCTGGCTCGCCCTTCAAGTTCACAAAACAATATCTGGAAAATAGGTGATCAAATGCACTTTGGCGATGACATGGTGGGCCCGTGCCACCATGAACCTGAAAACAACCACCCGGGTGGAATCACTCAGTCAGCAGATACTTTGATGCTACTAGCTATAGCTATGGTAGCCTTTGGTATTTTTTTTTAAAGATTTTATTTATTTATTTGACAGAGAGAAACACAGCGAGAGAGGGAACACAAGCAGGGGGAGTGAGAGAGGGAGAAGCAGGCCTCCTACTGAGCAGGGAGCCTGATGTGGGGCTCGAACCCTGGACTCCGGGATCATGACCTGAGCTGAAGGCAGATGCTTAACCAAATGAGCCACCTGGGCGCCCCAAGCCTTTGGAATTTTAAGCACATTGTAGGCAAAAGTGACTGTTTTAATACTCAAAAGAACACATCCATTTAAAGATTAAAATGTTTCATCTATTTCTTCTCATCTGATTTTCTTAACAAAAAGCTCATTGTAAGAAGCTGCGTTTGGATGTATTTAGAAGCAATGTTGCTCCGAGGGCTCAGTCCCTGGTGTTCTGCTCTGAACGCTTCTGTGAAGTGTGACCGCAGCAGCACATTTCCTGTTTCTGCAGATGTTTTGCTCCCGACCTACAACCAGCATGACAGAATCTCTTTGCAGGGCCTGACTTGTCCGCAGGTGCTCCTGTGCCTGCCAGAGCTTGAGACATTGGCCTGTTAGATGCAGATGCTGACTCAGCAGTATGGGGTGGGGGGCCCGAGAGTCTGCATTTCTAACGTGTTCCCCGGTCATGCCCCTGCTGCTGGGCAGGCCAGCTCCATTTGAGGAGAAAGGACCCAATACTACAGTCTTCCACCTTGGCCACTTCCTTGGAAACACTGGGAACTTCTGCAAAAATGCTATTGCTTGGGTTCTGTCTTCACAGAATCTGACTCCTCTGATCTAGGGTGTGGCCTGGATCCCAGGACTTTTTGAAGCCCCCCAGGTGAATCTTCAGTGGTGATTCAGACCCACCACTTTGGAGACATGGTCGTGGACCACCAGCAGCAAACTCTCCAGGACCAGGCTAGAAATGCAAATTCCTGGGTCTCCCCCAAGCACCTGTGTGGTGACAAGATTGTGTGATCCTGGTGATCACTTTAGTTTGAGAACCGCTAGTTTAGAGGCTCAGAGAATAGATTTTTCCATTGCTCTTCCTTCCCCCTTTCTTCTCTCTCCCCATCTTTTCTCTCTCCTCTGCCTCTTTCTCTCCACACCGCCCACCACCTGTGTTTGCAAAAGATTTGGAATAGTAGGATCGTGCGACAATACAGTGATAAAAATCTCAGGGTCTGAGGGTAGAGGTGGAGAAATGATGGGGTCATCTCAGTAACCCAGAGTTGGATGTTTTCAGTCAACTCAGGCATTGTATAGCCCAAGCCAGAGCAAATTTGATGCAAGAAAATTTTGTAAATCCCTTGTTTACACATACTCACAGTTTTAAGGAGGGCATGTGTTGGGATGAGCACTGGGTGTTATACACAGCTAATGAATCATTGAGCACTGCAACAAAAACTTATGATGTACTATACAGTGGCTAGCTGAACATAATAAGAAAAAAGAAATGAGAGGCTGAATTTACCAGAACAAAAGAAACAAAAAACAAATAAATAATGAAGCCAATAATGTCCAATGTACAAATGATTGCAAAAGAACTGAATAAGAATTGTTTCAGTATATGCTTCCGCTAGTCATCGTCCAGTGTTTTTTATGGGCATTGGCTTGATTGATTCATTCCGAATGTGCGAGCCCAGGCTAGAGAAGTGGTACCTGTCATTCAACCACCACTGAGCGCCCATGGTGATGTTCTCTATGTCCATAGAGCTAGGTCCTGACTTACATCATTTTTAGCTCTTGATCTCCGAGACTGTTGGATACTTGAAAGAGGAGGAATGACACACCTTCTCTGAGGAAGAGGCAAACGTTCATGGAGGGAAAACTGGCCAGGCTGCCCCGGGGGCTCAAGGAGGCCAGGCAGCTCCTGCTGGGGGGTTTTCATCCTGGAGGACGATGAACTTAGAGCACAGAAACCAAGAAGGCTTGATATGAACACGGGGTCACCTGGCATGTCGTTGACCAAGATAAGAGCCTCAGTGGCATGCCCAAAGGGGAAGAAAGACACCTTTTACATGTGTTCTGTCTACGAGCATTAATATTAGGCAATATTTAAATACCTTATGACAAAATACACGTGACATAAAATTTGGCATCTTAACCATTTTTGTGTACAGTTCAGTAGTGTTAAATATATGCATATTTTTGTGTAATCTTGTAAAACTAAAACTCTGTACCCATTAAACAATAATGCCCTATGTCCCCTTCCCTCAGCCCCTGGCAACCACCATTTTGCTTTCTCTTTGAGATTGGCTACCCTAGGTACCACATGTAAATGGAATCAAGTAGTGATTGTCTTTTAGTGATTGATTTATTTCACTTGGCACAGGTTCTTCTATTGTATAGCATATGATAGAACTTCCTTCCTTCTTGAGGCTGAATAATATTTTGCATATGTATATCACATTTTATTCATCTATTCATCCATCAATGGACATTTGGGTTGTTTCCACATTTTAGCTATTATAAATAATGCTGCCATGAGTATGGATATATAATTATCTCTTTGAGACCCTGCTTTCAATTCTGTTGGATTTGTACCAAGAGTAGAATTGCTAGGGCATAAAGTAGTTCTATTTTAATTTTTGGAGGCACTGCCATACTGTTTTTGATAGTGGCTAAAACATTTTGCATTCCTACCAACAGTACACAAGGGTTTCAATTTCTCCACATCCTTGCCTACATTTGTTCTTTTCTGGGTCTCTTGGATTTTTTTAATGATAATTTATTTTATTTTTTTAATTTATTTTTTGATAATAATCATCCTAATGAGTATGAGGTAATATTTCATTGTTGTTTTGATTGGCATTTCCCTAATGATAGTGATGTTGAACATCGTTTCATATGCTGATTGGTCATCTTTGGAAACATATCCACTCAAGTCTTTTGCACATGCTCAGATCATTTGTTTTCTGTTGCTGTTGAATTGTAGATGTTCTTTATATGTTCTGGATAGCAATCATTTTTCAGATATATGATTTTTAAATGTTTTCTCCCATTCTGCAGGTTGCCTTTTTATTTTGTTGATTACATCCTTTGATACGCAGAAGTTTCAAATTTTGGTATAGCCTAATTTATTTATTTTTGCTTCTGTTGCTTGTACTTTTGGTGTCACAACCAAGAAGTCATTGCCAAATCCACTGAAGCTTTCCTTCTGTTTTCTTCTAAGGGATGAACTAGGTCTTTGATTTATTTTTAGTTAATTTTTGTATATGATGTAAGGTAAGGGTACGACTTCCTTCTTTTGCATGTGGATATCCAACTCTCCAAGCCCATTTGTTGAAAGGATTGTTCTTTTCCCCTTTGAAAGGTCTTGGCACACTTATCAAAGAAATTTTGACTAAGTGAGAGTTTATTTCTGGGCTTTCTGGTTGTCGTTTTGGTCCACATGTCTGTCTTATGCCAGTACCCCACTGTTTCGTTTGCTGTAGTTTTGTAATAAGTTCTGAAATCAAGAAGTGTGAGGTCTTCACTTTAGTTCTTTTTCTCAAGACCATTTTGGTTCTTTGGGGTAATATGAGACAAATTTTTTTTAAGATTTTATTTATTTATTTGACAGTGAGAGAGAGAGAGAGAGAGAGAGAGAGAGAGAGAGCAGGAACATGAGCAGAGGGAGTGGGAGAGGGAAAGCAGGCTTCCTGCAGAGCAGGGAGCCTGATGTGGGGCTCGATCCCAGGACCCTGGGATCATGAACTGAGCTGAAGGCAGAAGCTTAATGACTGAGCCACCATACGCCCCTACCTAGACAAACTTTTAAAGCAATATTGAGATTACTCCCTAAAGCTTTCAAGGGAATTCCCCTGACACGCAAATCCAACCTCCTTCCCAAGAGGACCTGCAGCCCTTGCCTCTCAGCATCTTTCACCCTATCCAGGGTGCAGCAGCCACTCTGATCTTCGGCTCCCCAGGCTTCCCTCTCTACCCCAAGTACATTTGATGCTCACATCCATCCATCCATTCATTCTGCGCCATTTATCAAAGTCCTACTATGTGTGGCAAGGCCCTATTATAGGCACTGCACCTATAGCACTTAATAAACACTCACGCTGACTCCCCAGCTTTCCATTGATTGAGAGGCCTTTCTCTCTTCTGTCTAAAGTGGCTCTCCTCCTCCCCTACACCTCAGTCTCCTTCTTCATACACTTTAACTGCTTACACAGATTACCTCAGTTATTATGTGTCTCCTCCATCAGAATTTTAGCTCCAAAAAGTTAGAGACCCAGGAAATACTTTGTGGAGGGCTCTCAGTATAAATTGGGTGAAATAGTTAACTGAGTTTCACCGACAATTTTCTAAGAGGACAGTAAAGCTGACTAGCAAGGCTCCCTTTTAGAAGACAGAGTTGTCAGTTACATTTTTGAGCCCTGGACATTGCTATAAAATGGGACATTGCTGAATCACCATTTAGAAGGATACTTTATTCTAGTAGAAAATACAGAATAAAGTATTGTAACCATAATTTTACTGTTGAAACTTAGTATTTCTGAGGTCCCTGAACTTTTCTTCCTCATCTTCTGATCTAACCCCTTCCAAAGGAAAGAGAGATAAGAAATGTACTTATCTGACTACAAGAATCTGATATTTTAGAAAATGAGAGAAATTTCCTCTGAAGGACTAGCATACAGATAGATAGATGATAGATAGATAGATAGATAGATAGATAGATAGATAGATAGATAGATAACTTATGAATACTACTGACTGATTCAAAGTCACTGACTTAAAGTAGAGAGTTGTAGATTCCATTACTCTGCTGGGGAAAAAAATGTTGTAAAATGTGAGCTGATCCAGGTTTAACCAAAAAGAAAAAGGAATGCCTCCCAGATAATCCCATTTTTGATGGGCATTCAATTAAATGTAGCCACTTAAATTACAACTCACCAAATTATAAATGTTCCTGTGCCATATTTATGGTACCCAAGTAAATTGAAATTCATGAGACCTTTTTACTACTTTCTTCCCCAGGGGTTCACAATCCGAAAGCATTTGCTCATGAGTATAATATGGAAACATATGTGCAAGTTGACTTCATAGCCAACCGCAAGGTAAATGGATTTATCCATATTATAAAATCAAAATACCATACTATAACTTTGCACCATTAAACCTACTAAAATTATATTTTATATCCTTCTTGAATGTACAATCCTAAAGTATTATTTCTTAAACAAAATAAGGATGTCAGACTTTGTTTTCCTGTGTAAAACAAATCGTGTGAATTCTATTATTTTATCATATTTTGCTTTCACTCCAACAATTTCTATCTGCCATACAGTCAAGCTAAACTGTTTGTTTAGTGCACTCTCCTGGTCTATTACTCATGGAAGAATCAGATACTCTAGTGATTATCTTGCGGAGACTCATTCATTGTTTTTGGAAACAGGCCACAGATGAAGTAACAGTAACCACACTGACACACACACACATACACACAAAAGCGGGGGTGCGGGGGGGGGGGAGCCAAACCAGTAATAAGTATTGTGACAACAGATCACATCTTGATTTGGAAAAGCAGAGGTGGTATTATTCTGGCTGTCTTGACTTTGTATACACATATCATTTCTCTTGACATTCTGTCCCTATCTACCACCAATAAATCTTCATCCAGGAAAGATGGTCTAAATTTTCCCTGAGGATCTTTAGGAATGACGAACTGAGTGTAACTGACAAAACATGAGAAATTTCACTTCAAAAATAAATATTTCCATTATGCTTCCATAGGGGATATGTGAGGTCAGGATATGTTACAGAAAGTTGCCTCACAGCATTTTACTAATTTTCACCACAATTATTTCTCTTCAAGAAACATACTAGACTCCTTGCCAGAATGTTCCTCACATGATGCTTAAAGAGGAACTAAAAATGAAAAGTGACCCAGATGTCCCACACCAGGGGACTGGTTGGATAAAGCATGATAAACACTTATCAGTGTAATGTGACACAGCTATTAAAATGATGCTGTAAAAATATTTATTAATGTGGAAAGATGTTGATTTTATAGTCTAATGAAGAGCATGTACTAGATAATACTTATATTATATTTATATATGAGAAATATGCTTATAATATATGAAATTATGTATGCATTATAAAGTATGAAATATTATGTATTATAATGTATGCAATACATTATAACATGCATAACATACTGTTTCCTTAGGAACACTTTGCCTGACCTCAGACCACATCGTGCCCTCGTTAGATACTGTCCTAGCACATCGTATTCCTCTCACGACATTTACCAGGTTGTAAATGAATGTTGAGTTACTTCAGAATCATTCATGTTATTTTTCCACCTGAATATAATCTCCTTGAAAGCATGGACATATCCAACTTAGAGCCTCCTCTATCTAGTTTCATCTAGCTTCTGGTAAGCAGATCAACATCTATACATCTATTTGTTGAATTAAAGGATAAATTAATATACACAGAAAAAAATCTGGAAATACATACATCAAAAATGTTGACAATGGTGACACCTGAGTGGCTCAGTTGGTTAAGCGTTTGACTTTAGTTCATTCAGATCATGATCCGAGGGTCCTGGGATTGAGCCCTGAGCCAGGTTCCCTGCTCAGCAAGGAGCCTGTTTCTCCCACTCCTCTCCACTTGTGCTCTCTGTCACTATCTCAAGTAAATAAAGAAAATCTTAAAGAAAATGTTGACAATGGCTTTTCTCTCGACAGTGAGATTACAGGTGATTTTTCTTAATTTTCTCATTTTTCTACAATGGTTATATACTTTTTTAATGAAAATGACTTGATAAACTTTTAAAAATAGAAATTGTTCTGGTCAATGTCTGCCAGGATAACGAACTATAATTACTTACAAATATTAAAGTCTTACAACACTGAGTCTTCATTCCTTGCTTAATGTCAATGGATGAGTTTGGGTAGCTCTATTGGCAGAATCTAGGTCAAGTTCGGGTCTATTCCACAAATTTTCTCCTAATGGGAACAGGCAAAAGGATTAATTCCTATCTAGGATATGCTATTTTCATGGCAGGAAGAAGAAGCACAAGAGGAACCAGCAGAAACATGCTTTTAAAACCTCTGCTCAGAATTGGTACTCTGTCACTGATACCTTCTATTGGCCAAAATAAGTCACATGGCCAAGCCCAAGGACAGGGAAACAAGGATGTGTATCAGCCTCCTGCAAGGCATAGTTAGTCACATGACAATCAGAAAAATGCATTGCAGAGAGGAAACTAGGATTTAGGTACAATAATCGAATCTATCATAATACATAATAGTTTCTAACACATAAGGTCAAGTCTATGCTAGCAAATTCTCCATCAAAAAGCCAGCACCACAAACAATGAACCTCTGAGAAGGGCTGAATCTCTGAACTAAAGAACAGCCTTTCAAATACACGTTACTGTATAAATAATCTTCATGACTTCAGAATGTAAAGTTAACGATAGAGCAAGGGAAAGGTATTACATCAATTGTATGCGGTAGCCGTTGCCTCAGTAGCCCCCACTGATCTACAGCAGATTCATATCTCCCTGTAAACAAGTGATTCTGCATGGAAGGCAATTTTGTCACTCAGATTGGCAGGGTCTAGAGCCATGTTTGGTTGTCACGACCTAGGGGCCCGGGAGAGGGCTGTTACTGACAACTGATAGGTAGTCGAGGGATGCTGGGAACATCCTACAAAGCACAGACTTGCCTCCATAAGGAATTATCCAGACCCACATATCAAAAGTCTGTTGACAAATACTTCTGAAAACATACGGCCTCATTAGCCCCTCCCACGTTGACTCTGTGTTCCACCATGTGATTTGCTTTCGCTCATTATCAACTCTGACACACACAGAGGTGTGAAATGTGAATGATCACTGGGGCTTGTTATCTCTTGCTGCATTTGAAATTTAAGCCACAGGTAAAGAAACCTAGACTTGTTGCTAACTGCTGGGGACACATGGGCCACCTGCTGCCATTGCCCCAGCTAACTGTCAGTCACATGAGTAAGGACATCCAGAGCCAGTGAGCCCCTAGAAGATTCACCGGCTACTGGTAGTCATGTGGGTGAACCCTGGCAAAACTAGTAAAAGAACTTCCCAGCTAGATCATAGCCTAAATTGACAATCCACAGTATCATAAGCTGATATGATTTTTGGTGGGATTTTTTTTAAGATTTTATTTATTTTTTGAGAGAGAGAGAGTTAGAGAGAGAAGGTCAGAGTGAGAAGCAGACTCCCCCCGCCCCCCAGAGCTGGGACCACCCCCCGCAGCACTGCCCTGCTGCGGGACTCGATCCCAGGACTCTGAGATCATGACCTAAGTCAAAGTCAGTCACTTAACCAACTGAGTCACTCAGGTGCCCATGATATGATTGTTTTAAGACACTATGTTGGGGGAAGTTTATTATGAAGCAAATTGCACTTTGGGGGATTCAAGCTAAGATGCTGTGACCAAAAGACTCAGATGAACAGTAATTTTAAAGAGAGGTTTTTAGACAGAAGTTCAAGGTTCCAACATGTTATCCAACTCTGGGCACAAGGTGGCTTCTGTAGGCCCCAACCTCACGTCTATATCCCAACCGGCAGAAAGGGAGGAAATACAATGGAGGTTCATATGCAACATTTTCTGGTCTGGACTTGGATGTATGATGTATCATTTCTGCTCATATCCCATTACCTGAACAAAATCACATGGCCATATTTAGCTACAAAGAGGGGCTGAGAAACAGTGGCTTTATTTAGCTGGGGCAACACTCTTTATGCCCAGGAAAAATTCCAGCTGAGTAGAAGAAAAGAAGAAAGAATACTGGAAAACAATTGACTTCCATAGTTATTTTGAACTTGAAAAAAATATTTTAATTCTACCATATGGGCAGGTAGCAGATAGGTACATAACAGGTAGCCAGAGAAATCCAAAAGATAGTTTTAGTGTTCCATTTCACTTTGCTAATATAACCCTGAGTTTGTTACTATAAAAAAAATCACTTGCTCTTGACTCTATAACACAATTTTTATTACTCTGTGGGGAAAGTTCATTTCTGTCATAGTGGAAGATAATATGTTTTCATAATGCAAATATTACTTCCTAATTTCCATTATGAAATCAAAATACTTTCCTAAGGAGACATCCCCAGTATGTGGAAGCTTTCAAAGGAAGAATTAGTGCCTGACCTTAGTGTCTGGAAAGTTTCGGCATCATTTTCCCATTTTGATCTTCTTTCGTTAATTTTCCCCTTGATTTTCTAGTCCACATTAAATTCTTAGATGCCTGGGGACCAGATCCTAGGACTTGTAGACCCTGGGAAGGCTTAGCTTTAACTGAGTAATACACTCAACAGGAAGTAAAACTAGTTAGCACGTAAATGAGAATGCATGGGAAAAGAAATCTGAATGACTTAAAAACCTAGAAACCATGTGTATCCTCCCTCCACGGGAGGAGTAGACATTGAAACTTCTCTGAGATACCGGTTTTCTCTTTTATAGAATTCCATGTCTGAGAATGTCTGTTAGTGAGAATGGGGAGGGACAGTTACTCTTAGGCATTGCTGATAGGAGTGCAAACTTTTCAACCCATGGGGAGAAAAATTTAGCAGAAACTACAGAATTTCAAAAATTCACATCACTTTAATTGATCAATTCTATTTCTAGGCATTTATCTTACGAAGATACTTATACATATAAAAATTTATGTATGTTTTAAGATTATTTCCTGGAGCAAGCTTGTCAAAGAGGTAAAAAGGAAACAACCTAACTATTCATTTGCTGGGAATTTATTACTTAAAATACATTATGGGATATGATAAAGCTCTAAATAAAAAGTATGTAGTAAAAAATTACTGTAATACTCTGCTCAATTTTTAAAAACAATGTATGAAGTCATACAATGTTATATATAATGTTATATGTAATACTGTCATTTGTTTTTCAAGGAAAGAAATATTTGTAACTACTGAAATCCTTAGGTTGATAAACAAAATGCTTATTTTTTGAGGGAGATGGGAACCAGGCTAATGTAGGATGGGATGGGAAGGAGAAATTTCCAATAAATGCTCTTTTATACGTTTTAGCATTGGAAACGTGAAGATATTTCCTCTTTGAAGAAAAGGGCTTTAGTTTTTGTTTGTTTTAATGAAAAGTATCGCCAAATGATGACCTTTCTTCCTGGAGACACTGTGTATTAATGAAGCCTATGGTTATATTTCTTTATTCTTAATCCTTACATCAGATTGAGATCTTGGTAATACTCATTCTCCTGCTCTTGTAGGCACAACACCTCTCTGCAATGTGTTTGGTTCTCCAGCACCCACCTTCCTCCAGAAGCAGCATTTCCCTGTGTCCAGATGCTCTCTCATTGTCCTTTTGTGACCAAAATCTGCTTTCCCCTTTGTTCTAAATACATTCCCCCTGCTTTCTTCTGCTCCAAGCCCTGCTTCATCATAGCTCCATACAAGCCCATCTCAACTTTCTAGATTCATCTCAAAACTTCACCTGTGGGTGGAGCTTGAGCCTCCCGGCAGAATGAGTTTCTTTGGCCCCTTATTCTGAAGGGTTGTTATCTCAATAAGGGCACTGTGTTCTTTGCTTTGGGATTTCCATCTGAACAATAGTTCTGGCCAGTGGACCGAGAGCTCTGTGGGCAGGACTCACTCTTCCTCACCACCACACCCCCAGGACCCAGGCTGGTGCCCAGCAGGGGGAAAACACTCCATGCTCATTTGCTGAAAGAATAAATCAACTGTATTACACGTGAGGAAATCAAGGCTGCAGGAGAGGAACTAACTGGGCAAAGTGACACACCCATTTGCCCGTATTTTCTTTCCAATTAGAGAAACGCTTCGATGCAAATGAAATCTGTTAAAATGGGAATCAGAAGGAATTAAAAACAAATCGAAAGCATGCAAAGGACTCAGCTTATCCATGGTGAGCCCGGACCCACAGCCATGCTTTCTGACCACAAGCTCAGTGCTTTTCCATGGGCGATGCTCTTACCAAAAGAGGCTGTATGTCAGCTGGGTTGACTGGCAGAGGTTTCTTTCTTATTTATTATTTAGGTGACTTCAATCTTAACGGTTGAACCAGAATACACTTGGGGCAGCATGTTTTCCCACTAATATTTTGCTCCAGACACAGCCATGAAACCTATGGCTTCTGGCCAGCAAACCCCTCGGGTCACCACAATTGCACAATGAGGCAAATGCAATGTGTAAACAAAAGGGCTTCAAATACAGACTGTAGAGAACTGACAACGGCACAAGGCAATGAGCTCCAGCCAGCATGTCCCCTTGACGGCATTCTGAAGAAGCAGACCAGATCACGGAGCTGGTGGCCACTTGCCCCGCCCCCCTCAAAGCAGCTTGCCCACACAACTTGGCAGTGTGCCCTGGAACTGTGCTCATCCCTGGTGGCATCAGGCAGGATGCCCAGCCTCCCCCTCTGTATGTGAGACAGCAGGGCAAGGTGCCCAAGGGCTAGAGACAAAAACATCTGTTAGAGTCACCAAGTTGTTGGTTGCCTGAGTTCACCCGCAGAGAATGTGGGGGGAGCCGATGGCCAGGCTGCTTCCAGGATGCGTTCTGACCCTGTAAGGGGCATGGCAAGCTCTAGACGCCAACCCCAAAGGTCAACCAACATGGAAACGAATGCGAGAGCCTCCCCATCAGCAAAAGCGAGCAGACCAGGGTTGGGGGCAGAAGCTCAGCCTCTCCCAGTCAGGCTAAGATGCAAAACACCACATCTGAGGCAAGCAAATGGCAGCCAGGCAATCGGGAGAAAAGAAAAGGAGAGGTCCACCATGGTGGTTTTTTGTATTTTGTTTTTAATTTTGTCCTTTCAACAAGTAACAACTTGATGAGTTTTCTTCCACAGAAAATATGGCTTCTAAGAGCAGCTATTTGGTTTTATTTGGTGGGTTTTTATGGATTTAGAACATTTCAGGGTGCAAGAGTCATTCCCTACAGCCCCGGGCCCACGGAGCTAGCTCCCGGTTACCACAGAGCCGCTGAGATGCGCCGAAGTCAGCACCGCAGGCGTCCGTGGAGGCCCATCAGCCCACCTTACTGGAAGGAGCCTAAACTGGAAGGAACCACATTCCTCAGCGGTGAACCACCCAAGTCACTTTGCCATTCAGTGCATTGTTTTGCTTTTTAAAATCATAATGTATTCCTAATTTGCATAATACACTGCCTTGATGATGATCTGTGTGCATAATGTGATCATTTGAAGGGTAAAAGCAATATGATTAATTTATTTCCAGAATAATCTATTTGCTAAGCAGTCAATGAATAAATATGTACTGAGCTTTCCAAGGCGTTTACTTCACGTTGGCAAATCTAAGTGCACTCATTGGTTCAATCAAGATACCTCAATGCCCACTATTTGTGGGGTATCGCCTTAGTCCACTTGGACTGCTGTAAGAGAATACCATAGACGGAGTGCCTTATAAACCACAGAAATTCACTTCTCATAGTTCTGGAGGCTGGGAAGTCCAAGATCAAGGCGCCAGCAGATGCGGAGTCTGGTAAGAACCCACTTCCTGGTTCATAGACGGCCGTCTGCTGGCTGTGTCTCCCTGGCCGTATCCTCGCATGGCAGAAGGGACAAAGGAGCTTTCTGAGGTCTCTTTTATAAGGACACTAATTCCATTCCTGAAGGCTTAACCCTCATAACCTAAGCCCCCGCCGCAGAGGCCCCACCTCCAAAAACCCACCACGTTGAGAATTAGGTCTCAACCTATGAATTCTGAGAGAACACACACTTTCAGTCCAGAGCAGACCCTATGTTCGGCACTGGGGCTATAAGGCTGAATAAAATATACACCTCCTTCCAGAAATCCTACAGGCTTGGCAGAAGATGCTTTTTCAAAATCCAAACTAAGAATTCCAAAGATGGAGATGATGTAGAAACTCTCATCTGGTGACGTCTAGAGGCGAGAGGGCAGACCTGACACTGATCTGAATAACGTGTGTCCAATTGGTCCCATTTGAATTGCCCACCCCAGGTCAGGTTATAAACTCTTGAAGCTTAAAAGTGTTCACTCTCACAATACAGTAGCAGGGTTTTACTTATTGGGTAATTAAAACTTCTAAAGTTCCCCCCAAAAAGTACCATATACTAATAACACTCCTAACATAAGGTGCCAAACCTGGAGCACGAGCCCGAGGCGGGTCCCCGCATGCCAAGCTGGCTGCTGCAAATGTGACACGTGGAACCGAACACCACATAATTGTGATGGCAACGCAAAGTGGGATTTGACTTGTCTAATGTGACTTTTATTCTCATTTGTCCCCAGCTCAGTATGATCTCTATTACCCCACTCAGCAAACATTTCTCCCCGTTCTTTCATTTGTGTAATTCAGAAACTGTCTTCTCGATGGGCATTTGGTTGTATGATGCCCACAAGCAGAGCTAAGATGGAATAATTCTCCTGAAAGATCTCCATGTAGTCTACCGAGACAGTCCACTCAGATTTACTCAGCTTCACAGGAAGCTAGCTGTTGGGTTAAGAAAACATATAGGCCAAACATACAATGACATCAGGCCTCCTTCCCTGACGGCAGCCGGGTGTTTGATGTGGTGACATTCGGCAGCCATGTGAGGCCAGGGTCAGTTTCATGATTCACACTGTGAACCTTTGGAAATGCTGAACATAAGTGAATGAGCCTCGATTCTGCCCAACTGTATGAGAAATACAGTTTGTAAATAGTCTCTCCCCTGCAGTAGTTCTTTAACTTGAAGACAGTTAGCCCGCAATCTCGGCAGCTCGTTCCATGGTCCACAAAGTGACTACAGTCACAGTTTGCAAGAGCTTGAGCTTTCCTTTCTCACTGCTAATGAACCCAAGTCATCATTTATGGCAAAGTCTCCTTATTCTCACATACCTACTTAAAAGAAGTGAGTCAGAAACAATGGCTTCAAGATTTAAAGGTCAAGTTCTCATCGTGGTACCACTTGATTACCCAGATGGAAGAAATCCTTAGAGAGTCTTTACAACTGAACCTTTGAATCCCAACACACTCTTCAATCACACGAGTACAAAGAACATTTGGAATGGTAGGCCAGTACCCTCCTCAAAATAAACTGTGAGAAATGCTACTATGGTTTCAATGCTGATACGATTTTCAGTGATAGTGTTTTGAAAATCATTTTCTGATATGGATTCACAAAGGAAAAACAGTTTTGATAACATCTATTTTATTTTTATTTTTTTAAGTAATCTCTGCACCCACTGTGGGGCTTGAACTCACGATCCCAAGATCAGGAGTCTCCTGCTGCACTCACTGAGCCAGCCTGGTGCCCTGATATTATCTATTTTAAATTTAACTTGAGTACAATAGAAAAATTAACAGACATGCCCCACACAACATCCAAAGGTATTCAGTAAGTCATTTTAATGGACATAATAGCAGAGGTCAAAGTTTATAACTTATAATATAAACAATATAAGTTTTATATTACTGAGGGTCAATTATAGTTTCATTCTTTTATTAACACTCCTAATCATAATTTCATAACATGTAATTAGTATCTGTTAATATAATTAATATCTGTATTAAAAATGTTTTGTCTATGCATAAATTTCCTTTTATTAAAAAAAGGGATCAAATTATTTTAGACTATGTTTTACTCTTTTTAACAGTAAATGATGAACACCGTGTCGAGAAATATTTTTCTGCAATCACATTTTTAGTGGTTGTATATGCATATGACTGAATTTATTTAACTACTGCTTCACAGTTAGACTTTTAGTTGTTTCCCTTTTTTTCTATTTTCTTTTTAGAGAGACAGAGAGGGACCGCAGAAGGTAGGGGGTGGGAGGGAGGGGGCTGGGCAGGGAGAGAGAGGGAGAGAGAGAGAGTCTTAAGCAGACTCGGTGCTGAGCACAGAGCCCAGATGTGGGGTTCGATCTCATAACCCTGAGATCATGACCTGAGCTAAAATCAAGAGTCAGATGCTTAATTGACTTAACCACCCAGGCACCCCTGTTTCCCACTTTTTAATACTAATAAACAACACTGTTTTACAAAATGGAATCATATCGCACATGGTATTTTCTATTCTGCTTATGTCACTCACAGTACATTGTAAACATCTCTCCAAGTCAATGACTATGTTGTAGACTACGATCCAAAGCTATGTCCAGGAGCTAGGAATCCTCAAAGTTCTTTCCAGCTGAGACTTCATAAAAACCATGAAAGAACAAAGAATTGTATCACGAATTAGTTACGGCTTATTATCAGATGAGCTGAAGTAGAAATGTACATGAAACAACCCACATCCAGAGCACTCATTCAGTTACAATGCCCCTGTCTTCCTACCTAGCAGCATCTCCGTAATAAGAGATGTGGCCATCAGTCAGCCTCTGCTCTGGTCCTGGTTTTTAGTTGCCCTATCTTGGGGTCATCTGTCGATCCTTGTTGCACTCCCTCTGTACCTACAAACCACAGAAAACATCATAAACAGTATCAGAATTTACCTACAAGTTTCTAAGAATTTCTAGCTTTCTGCAAGCACTCAAAAGTTGTTACTTTTTAAAGCACACACTCTTTATTTCCCTCATTGGTTCTAACCATGTCTATTTTTGTTTGTTCCTTCATAGATTCTAGTTATATGATGGCATAAGCTCTAGGGAGCGCTCAGCACGGTATACAGGGATTATTCTGTAAGTGTTATTGGTTACTGTCATCTATACAAATGCTGTGAACACAACTCTCCTGCGAGTCCACAGAAAGACTGCTCTATAACGTCTCACTGCGGGAGAAGGAAGAGTTTGAAAGCCTCTCCAGGGTCTTGGCAGGAAAGAATCAATTTCTGCTCTGTATAATTCCTGAAAGACCTCTGATGTCTCCATTCTATGGATGTCAGTTACTCTACGTGTATTTTTCATGCATCACAATACCCCTCCCCAGCCCCTCTAATTACAGTTAAGAAAGCAACCTTTTTGCTGCCTCACCAGGTCCCTTTGTGGAAAATTAATCGTAATGATAGGCATGTTGTATTTGTACAATGCTGAACAGTAAACTGGGTTTCAGACTTACAGAGATGCAAGGAATGTGTATTACACGAGTCATAATCTAGCTGTGTCCTCATTATCCCACTTGTGACCCGGAATTGTAAGCGTTTGTGATATCTCTGTTTACACAACAATGTTAGAAATACTGAAATAACAGTAATTAAACTCTGATGAGTAAAAAGCCTCAGAAAGAAGGACTCTAGTACACGGACCTCACTTATTCACATAGGTCTGGTTTTGCCACTGTAGTATTTAGAGAGTACTGTTTAAATACAAAAGGGGGATGTCTGGGTGGCTCAGTCGATTAAGCATCTGCCTTCAGCACAGGTCATGATCCCAGGATCCTGGGATCGAATCCCACATCAGGCTCCTTGCGCAGCGGGGTGCCTGCTTCTCTCTCTGCCTCTCCCCCTGCTTGTGCTCTCTCCTGTCTTTCTCTCTCCCTCACTCTGACAAATAAATAAGTAAAATATTTAAAGAATAATAATAAGTAAATACAAGAAGGGCTCTGTCTGCATAGTTTGCTGTTCCTGAAACCTTGTGTTTCTTTGTTAAAAAAAAATCTATTAATATTTCTCTTTCTTGTTTATTTACCATCAGTCTTCCACAGACATCCCAATTCTCTGTCCACTTACAAGTTTCATTACTATCTTTGTTTTCCAACTTCCCCATATGGATGCTAAACTCTGTGAGTTATTGCTTATTTAAATACTTGACCCTCCCTAGCTTCTCCTTCTGTTTCCCTCCTGCTCTTCATTCTTTCTGGGATCCACTTCACATAGAGCCCCATCTAAACTTTACACTCTTCACTTTGCTTCTGATTAGATGCTATTGACAGAGCTTCGCCCCCTGCTCCCCCCTGAGGCTCTGTGCATGGTGTCCATATGGTAGGAATCCACTCTCCACTAGACCCCTCCGGAAAGGCTGGCTCCTTCAGACCAGTAAGATTTTACTGTTCTCCCTTCTGAAAATGTATTGCCCCCATATTCTTATCCTGCCGGGTGTTTACCTGACTGATGCATGCTAATGCATGAATGAAAAGGGACAGAAGTACTCAGTAAAGATCACCGCACCTTGACACAACCTTCCAGAGCTAATGTCCTCACCCAGAGAAAAGCCCGCAAAGAAGCAATTTTCCAATCCCAAAGATTGCAGGATGGGCATTGGAAGCAAATAGAGCTTTTAGCACTTCTGAAATCATAGGGTGTAAGTGGCTCATATGTCCTTGTAAGACGTGTCACCAGATGCAGAGTGAGGGGAACTGGTGAGTGGGGAGATCATCATTAAGTATACGATTTACTTGACTGCTTCTGCTGTGGAGGAGAGAAAGGCAATGCGCAGTTACTGAACCACAACCCTTGGCTCCCCATGGTCCTAGAAACGTCATATGTGCCATTTCATGAATCCTAAGAATAGCTACCATTTAGTAAGGGCTTGCTTTGTGCCATATCCTAGACAAAGAGCTTCAAATGTGTTATTTATTTGAATTCTCCCAATAATCCATAATCAGTCCTATACTCTCTTAAAACACTGTGTATTTTATAAGTGTATAAAATAGTATATAAGCCAGGAAGTAAGGTTAGAGAAGTCCACTTGCCCAGGACCATGTTGTTAGTAAACAGCAGAGCAAGAGTCAAACGTGGATGCAATAACTCTTGTGCTCTTAACACAGACCTGTGAAGATAGCTATTATGGTTCCATTGTTCGCTTTTTTATTATGTTATGCAAGTCACCATACAGTATACCATTAGTTTTTGATTGGGTGCTCCATGATTCATTGTTTGTGTACAACAGTCCTTGCTCCATTTTTCAGATAAGGCAACTGAGACTCGGAGAGGGTAAGTGGTTTCCTTTATATCTCAGAGCCAATCAGTTGACAGACCTCGCTGCTTCAGATCCAGCTCTACCTAAGTCTAAAGCCCACAAGTTCCCTACCTGCCGACTCTCAGCAGGAAGTGAAGAGCTGCTGTCCTTCCAAAGACCTTTGTTGCAGGGCATGGCAACTCCAAGATGAATGATGTGGGTGAAAATTAAAAAAAAAAAAAAAAAAATGCACCAAAATCACAATGGCAAGTCCTTAAAATAAAATTGGCCTAAATGTCTGGGGTCTAACCTCTGGGAATATTAGTGAGGCAATGTCCAAATCTCTCTCTCTCTCAAAATCATCATCATTGTACTTCCGTGTAAGAAGAGGAAGAACTCGGTTGTTGAGGGAAGGCTCCAGCTGTATTTGCTGCAGGTAACTGCTTAGTTGCTTATTCTGGTGAAATCAAGAATGGTAGGAGTGCTGGAGTGCTGAGGGCAGAAATGGGAGTAGAGCCAATGTTGAAATGAAGTGAAAAGCAATGTGTATGGGTGCTCATACAAGTTACTCAGGAGGCAAAGGGGAGTGAGGGTGGGAGGGAAGTGGATCATTGAGAAAAGAACAAACTTCAGATGTTGGGGAAGAGGGAAAGAAACTGATAACAGACACAAACAACCTTCCAACCATTCCACACTCCTTACCTCTCTCTCCAGAGCAGTTGGTGGGTGGCCGTGGCTCTCAGCAGTCCTCAGGGGCTGCTGGGTGGCGTTGGTCTGCACTTCCCTGGTGTTGATTTCATGACCCCCCCCACTGTAATGAGGCTGGGGGCACAAAGGTAGACAGACCCCCCACCAATTCAACACAGACATTGGTGGGAATGACTGTATGCAGTAGAGGGTGGCGGCCAGGGGAAAAGGTATTGATTCTGGGGCCAGCAAACTTGGTTCAAAACACAGTTAAACATTCCGAGTTTCACTTCTGAGGGCCCCACTCTGCCTGACAGTAATGTGGGGGTGCTGTCCCTGGGTCACAAGGTTGGAGGAGTAAATGCAAGAATGCCCACGAAACCATCTCACACAACACCCGGCATGTGGGACATTTCTGTCCTTCCCCCTCGCCTGGTGCCTCTCAGGGTAAGAACATATCAGTTCGCCCTGCCTTGGCTTTAAATTATGACTCCCATAGGGTTTAGGTAAAAAAAAAAAAAAAAAATGTAATCTTCTTCAAAATCTGAATAAAATTATTTTTAATATTTTCACGGTACCAAATCTTCCATCTTTCTTTAAGGATTTTATTTATTTATTTTATTTATTTGACAGAGAGAGAGCAAGAGTATAAGCAGGGGGAGCTACAGGCAGAAGCAAAGGAAGAAGCAGGATCTCTGCTGAAAGGGGAGCCCGATGGGATCATGACTTGAGCCAAAGTCCGATGCTTAACTGACTGAGTCGCCCCCTCAAATCTTTAACCTTTAATCATGGCCTTGATTTGGAGAAACATCCAAAAATCACTAAGCACCAAAGCTGGTAGACAGACTAGATTTTTTTTTTTAAGTTTAAAAATATAGATAGAAGGAAGAAAAGAAGGAAGGGAGAGGGTAGGGGAAAAGAAAAGGAGGGAGGAAAACAGAAAAATGCCTTAAGGCGCTCACTTTTGGGGGAGGACTCAAACACAAAATTGTAGCCCAAAAGCGTGTTCCTAAAAATGGCTACAGCAGTAGCTGCATTTGGAGTGAGAACCTACTCTGAAGGGCAAGAGGACATCATTATTAGAGATGAATGTCATTTTATACTATGGATAAAAAAAAGCATGCAGTCACACCTTGTAAGCCTCTGGAAACAGGAGAGAGGGAGGGTGGAATGATGTGAATGCCTGCCTCCCCCCAGACCTTATTGGGTTTTGGAGTCACGTGCTTACATGCCTCTTGGTGACCTTCTGTATACCTCTAGATGGTCAAATAGACTGCAGTACATTTATTCCTACTGTTTCTCTAGGTTTACCAGGTATCCTGAGATTGGGCACAGAAACATCAGCCAGAAACCTGAAGTTTCCAGACCTGATTCAAATGCTAATTTTGTATGACACCCAGTGTGACTTACTCTCTTTGAGTCTTGTTTCCCTCTCCATTCATCTGTACAACATCAGGATGGATTTTAAGGTCCTTTTTGACCAACACTTCCCATAGCTCCTGCCATTTCCCTTTCTTCCCAGAGAAGCAACAAAAGTCCCACCTTCTACAGATGCAGAAGTGTTTCTTTTTGTGAATTTTCCCAGCTAGATATTTTCATATTCCTTTTCTTAAAGAGGACCTCCACCACAGTTTAAGTTTCAAGCTCCACAAAATCGGTCTCTGCCCCTATACAAAGAACATATTTCTTGCCAAACCCAGCAATAAAATACAGAATATATGGAAAGTGGACAAAATCATCAAGTCCCCATATGAGTCCAGAAGCTGGTTTAAAAAGGCAACCACTCTCGACTTTGTCTATTTGTCATCTCCCCTTGGGCTTTTCTGCTTTTTCCCAGAGAGCTCTGACCCTGAACAGCAAAATGGCTGACCCAAATTTGCAACCTGAACCGATATTATAAACTGCATTTCTGATGACCTGGTGCTCTTCTGTGCCCTCCCTCGTGCTGGGGGCCCCCAGAGCCCTGAAAACATGGGGACAATCAAAGTTACTAAGAAGGAATTGCAAACTGCACGGAACCACCGGTGAGACTGGATAGAGCCAGTGTCATCCCTAGAAGGCCAGCTTTTCAGTGTTCACACGCACCTCATGTTTTTCTACATCATTTAAAATAGTCTCTGGTGGCTGTGTTTCAGGCACGGCGGAGATTATTTTTACTCTCAATTACAGTGACCAAAATAGCAATTCCATCGCTGGGAATAGAGAACACGCTGCCATTTATTTAATTGGTTTGCAAGACAGAGTTGGTTTTCATAAAAAATTGGTTAGTTTAGTTTAGGTTTTGTTTGTTTGTTTGTTTGTTTTGTTTTGTTTTTCAATGGGTCTCTCCCAGTTGCTTGCCACTCCTTGGGGCTTGTTTTCCTGGATGACATCTGGAAATCTCATGCTTCTGTCTTGCCTTTGTGCAACTGAGCTATCCGCGTTCTCCTGCCAGAGCCTCACCCGCCATCTCAAGACTCGTGGCTTTGGCACCGAAGTCCTGGGACCACACTCCAGCAGGCTGCACCCAGTCTGTCTTCCAGCTCCTCTTCTCGTGGAGTGCACCAGCCACTAGTGGGGTATTCCATTCCCAGAGGAGTCGGTCGCCAGGCGATTACTAAACACTAATTCTGAGTCCAGCCTAGGGCAGCCAAGAGAAGCATCCTGGGGGGGGGGGGAGGCAACAACTACACACAAACATAGTTATTCAACTTGTTGGGAATGTAAGCTACTAAGATATTTCACAAGCCACTTATGCAATGGTCAGCCTACTTCCCGAAACTTATACCGCTAGTGGTGCGGGTAGGAAAAATCTATCAAGGAAAATTTTCTAAACCAACAGTAATTATCCGAGTATTAAACTCTGCATTCCTTTGTCCTTGCAAATTGTTGCCTTCCCCTATCTCAGCCTCTGACCTGCCTCTGGCTCTTTGCTCTGCCTCTACCAGTAGTCAGTATCGTCCTCTAGAGACCTTCGTTATCCAACACATTTAGCGTTCATTCAAGAAAAATATTCACCGAGGGCTTACCTTCCACTAACACTGTGTTTTGAAGGAGAACTGGCTTCTGCCCTAGTTGAGTCAAGGGGGGCTGCTGGAGACAGCAAACAGCACCCGAGGGCATTGTCGTACATGTTGTGATGGACGGCAAGGTTCAGTGGTGGGACGCCAACGTCTGAATCCGTGCAAGTGCTTTTAGGGGCTACCTCAGAAGAAGGCGCCTTGGAGCCATGCCCTACGTTCGACCAAAGGAGCTCTGCAGTGATCCAAATATTTATTTTAAAGAAAACGTTCTGGACGCCTGGGTGGCTCAGTGGGTTAAAGCCTCTGCCTTCAGTTCAGGTCATGATCTCAGAGTCCTGGGATCGAAGCCCACATTGGGCTCTCTGCTCAGCAGAGCCTGCTTCCTCCTCTCTCTCTCTCTCTGCCTGCCTCTCTGCCTACTTGTCATCTTTCTCTGTCAAATAAATAAAATCTTAAAAAAAAAAAAAAGAAAACGTTCTACTGCTTTTAACACACATAATTAATATCTCATGTCTTGATTTTCTATTGTTGTCATAATAAATGAACACAAACCTAGTGGCTTAAAGCAACACTAATTTATCACCTTATAGTTCTATAGATCAGAAGCTCAGCAGACTCAGTTTCTTAGGATCTCATGAGGTCAAGGTCAGGGTATCGGTTGGCCTGGGCTCTTGCCTGGAGGCTCTAGGAGAGAAAGTGCTTCCAGGATCATTTGGGCTGTTGGAAGAATTTTTTCCTTCTCATGATCACATAACGGCCCCCTCTAGTTTCAAGCCAGTATCAGTGAATTGAGTTTTTTCTCATACTTTGAATCCCTCTGCCTTCCTCTTCTGATTTCAAGGATTCATTGTATGATGTTGGGTTCCCATGTGCAATCCCAGATAATTGCCCTATTTTAAGGTCAGCTGATTAGTAACCTTAATTACATCTGTGAAGTCCCTCCTGCTTTGTAGTAACAGACCTAAGACCAGGGGCAGAGAGCATGGGCTACCAAAATTCTACCCACTCTAGTCTACCCTGTGGCCCCCCCCAGCCCCAACCCCCGGGAGAGTTCATATCCACCCCATATGCAAAATACATTCATCCCATCACAGGTTCTCCAAAAGTTTTGAAACCAGTAACCGAAGAATTAATGGGACCAACACATGCAGCCACAACTTTTTACTCGGCTTTCCCTCCCCATTTGCCTTTAAATATCCCTGACTCTCTTCCTTCAGAGAGGCAGTCTGAGGCTTGTTCTTTAATCCTCATCTGCCTGGATCTGGAATAAACCCTTTCCTTGCAGCGGTGATTTCCTCTCGGTGATTGACTTTCTGCGCATGCAACAGATGAACTTAGGTTCCATTACACTTTTGGTCTATTATTGCTTCAAAACCCCACCTAAATATCATCAGTTCAAAAGTCCTACTTCTCATTCTCTCTGCCGTCTAGATCAGGTACACGGGAGGCTCTGGGTAGACTCCACCAAGGACAACTCCTGGGGTACAATCCTCCACCTGTGAAACCATCAAACTAAAGA
This sequence comes from Spilogale gracilis, assembly GCA_004023965.1. NCBI lineage: Eukaryota > Metazoa > Chordata > Mammalia > Carnivora > Mephitidae > Spilogale > Spilogale gracilis. The sequence goes on from PITA01004510.1 coordinate 106,816, forward strand.
AACAAGTTATCTACTCCCAACAGAAAAAAACAGGACAAGGGGCGCCTGGGTGGCTCAGGTGGTTAAGCGACTGCCTTCGGCTCAGGTCATGATCCCGGAGACCCAGGATCAGGCCCCACATCGAGCTCCCTGCTCGGCGGGAAAGCCTGCTTCTCCCTCTCTCACTCCCCCTGCTTGTGTTCCCTCTGGCTGTGCTTCTCGCTGTCAAATAAATAAAATCTTTTTTTTTAAAAAAAAAAAAAAGGACAGATGTAAGGTAACAGTTAAAGACATTTCTTTTCACAATGGAGCAAAGAAAAGGTAAAAAGTAGTCAGTAGTCCAAACCAGCCAAACAAACTCCTTTAGGTTTCAATGCTTGGAAATCAAATCTCCATGACTCTCAATTCTACCATCTGAGTCATCAGGTAAACTGAAACAGCACTAACCATATTCCAGGTTCCATGCAATGGGTTTTACATATACTGACTCATTTAATCCTCCACTATCCCATGACATTCACTATTATTAATTATCCCCATTTTATAGATAAGGGCTCTGAGGCATATGTGGGCATAGAGCTTTCCCAGGGTCATACAGTTAGGCTGTGGGAGATCTGGACTCAACCCCGGTTGTCCAGCTTCAGAACCACAATATTTATACTCTACCGTCCTGTCAAATTAGTAATGATTTTAACCATTCTGAGTTCTGCTCAGGAAAGAAGGAAGGAGTTTGGAAAATGTTCCAGGCTTTTCCCATTACACCCATTATTACCTGTGAGATGTGTGTGTATGTTTATATATCAATGTGTAGTGCCCAGCTTTAGTACAGGGAATTAAGGAATACCTGACATCTCTCTGACAGGATATGGAGGTAAACATATGAAAGGAAACCTCAAGTCTTGGACGACTGACATGCAGGACCCTTCTCCAGAAAACATGAGTCTATATGTGTCTTCCTCCCACCTCAAAATAATCTGTCCCTTCCTTTTAAGAAAAATATCATAACCCTTAACATACATAAAGACAATTATTTTGAGTTAACTTTTAGTCTTTTTCCTGACAGAGGAATACACTTGTTTATTATTTCCTCGTGGGGAGGTAGTATCCCACTGTGGTTGGAAGTGAGGACTCAAGGGTTGGACTGAATGTGAATGGTGGATCCCCTCTTCAGAGCTGCTTAGTTCTGTATTACTTCAATTCTGTAATATCCATTTGTAATACAGGGACCTAGTAAACCTATTTTATAGAGATTTTGTGATAAATGCATACAAATACTATGTGACTGAGATCCAGTAAGTGCTCCATAAATCTTAGTTACTACTATTTTCCTACCTAAAATTATTTTCCTTGTTTTTATTTTATACCTTTTGCAATTCCTTCAATGCTAAACTGCATATAATGTAGATAGAGATCTATGGATCAAAGACACCTATTCTTTTTATTTTATTTATTTTTGCTATTTGAAATAGGTACAGTTTAGAAACTTTCACCATGAAAATGTTTTCTATAAAGTAATGTATTCCACAGTCTAATAATGATCTGAAATAAAACACCATTTGTGTTTCTTAAATTTTACATTTTGCATTGCATACTTATTTTCATACAAGCCTAGTTTCATCGTGGCTTTTTAGGCATAGTTCACTAATAAACAATATCTTGCAAACCTCTTTCTCTTGCTTAGATAGCATATTGGTTTTCCCAATATTTTGTCTCAAGAATTTTTGTTCTAACACTAAGCAGGAGTTGGCAGTTAACCCTAACATAATTGATAACCAAAATTCATGGAAGTTCAATCACAAGAAAGAAGTGTGTGATAGAGAAAGTCAAAGGTTTTAAGTTCTACAACTTACATCCATTAGAATGACTACCATCAAATCATTATCAACAACAACATAACAATAACAGAAAATAACAAATGTTGGTGAAGATATGGAGAAATTGGAAATCTTGTGCACTATTAATGGGATATAAACTGGTGCAACCACTATGGAAAACAGTTTGAAGTTACCTTAAAAAATTAAAAATAGAACTATTGTGTGATCCAACAATCCCATTTTGGGGTGACTATCCAAAAGATTTGAAAGCAGTCACTCAAAGAGATATTTCCATACCCATGTTCCTAGCAGCACTATTCACAATAGCCAAGAAGTAGAAGGAACTCAAATATTGATTGAGGATGACTGGAAAAACAAAATGTGGTAAACACATGTAGTGGAATATTATTCAGCCTTAAAAAGGAAGAAAATCCTGGGGCGCCTGGGTGGCTCAGTTGGTTAAGCAACTGCCTTCGGCTCAGGTCATGATCCTGGAGTCCCGGGATCGAGCCCCGCATCAGGCTCCCTGCTCAGCAGGAAGTCTGCTTCTCCCTCTCTCACTCCCCCTGCTTGTGTTCCCTCTCTAGCTGTGTTTCTCTCTGTCAAATAAATAAGATCTTTAAAAAAAAAAAAAAAAAAAAAAGGAAGAAAATCCTGACACAGCTTACAACATAGATGAACATTGAGAAAATTATGTTAAACAAAATAAGCCAAGCACAAAAAGGCACATGCTGGATGATTCCACTTATAGGAGATATCTAAAGTAGTCAAATACATAGAAACAGAAAGTAGAATAGGTAGAATAGTTGTTTTTAGAGACTTCAGGGAAGGGACAAAGGAGAGTTGTCATCTAATGAGCATAGAGTTTCTATTCTGCAAGATGAAAAATTTCCAGAGTTCTCTTTCACAACAATGTGGATATATTTAACACTACTGAACTGTACACTTAAAAATGGTTAAGAAATAAAAAGTCATATGTTTTTACTACAACTGAAGAAAAAACCTAAAAGCACAGAATGTATAACACCAAGTGTGAACCCTAATGTAAACTATGGGCTTTGGGTGCTGGCGACATGTCAGTGTAGGTGCATCAATTATAACACATGTACTTCTCTGGTGGCGGATTTTGATAGTAAGGGGAGGTTGAGGGGGGTCAAGGACGTATATGGAAACTCTCCATGATGAATTTTTCTGTAAACCTGAAACTGCTCTAAAAAAAAATTAATGTGTTCTTTTTTCTTAAGTTCTGAATTCTCCACTATGTAAATATTGTAAACATCTGACAATAACCTTCAGAAAGATTTAGTTTCATGTGCCAACTAAATGGGTGAGGATGTCAGTGGATGGCCTCAAAGCCATCAGCTGTGTTGTAACACAAGCTAGAACCGTGGTTAATTCATGCTTATTTGGAACTCCTCTGGAATAGGTAGGGCTCCCTGTTTCTTCATCTGTGACATAAGGGGTCACATTAAATGACCATGAAGTCCCATTTGACCAAAACATGACCTTATGAGGCTATAAGTATAGCCCTTATACATGATTTTCATTGAGTAAAAAATTGTAGAATAGATGACTTAACTTGGAATTTGTGTTTGTGATTCATGGTTATGTAATACTTTCCAGATTCACCATTTAGAGATGAAATAAAAATGACTGTTTCTATGAATACTACTCTGCTCTAAATTGAATTTATATTTGCAATCCCTAAAAGCAACTTAGTAGTGCTTCTTTTAAAATAATTCCAGCCACAAAATAAGTCTCGATAAATTCTGTGAAGATTGAAATTATACAAAGTGTCTCTTCAAATCACAATAAAGTGAAACTAGAAATTGATAGCAGAAGGAAAACTGGGCAATCCACAAACATGTAGAATTAAACAACACAATTTTAAACAACCAGAAGGTCAAAGAAAAAGTCACAAGGGAAATTATAAAATATCTTTAGATAAATGAAAATGAAACTTACAAGAGGCAGCAAAAGCAGTGCCGAGAGGGAATTTTATAACAATAAACACATACACTACAAAGTAAGATCGAAGATCTTAAAGTAACAAGCTAAATATACTTCAACAAATTAGAACAAGAAGAAGACACTAAACCTAAAGTTAACAGGAGGAAAATATTGAAGATTAAAGCAGAGATAATGAAGTAGAAAATAGAAACAAAAAACTAAGAAACAAACAATAGAACAACAGAAATGAAACAAAAATTAAGACTTGTTTTTTGTGAAAAGGCCAACAAAGCTGACAAGTCCCAGCTAGATTAACTAATAAAAAAAGAGAGAAGCCTCAAATAACTGAAATCATAAATGTCACAAAAATAAAAATCAGTAGAATATGAACAAGTGTATGCCAAAAATTTGGATAACTTAGAAGAAATGTATAAATTCTAGAGCACATGATCTGCCAAAACTGATTCATGAAGAAAGAGAAAATCTGAACACACTGATAATTAATAAGAAAATCAAATCAGTAATCCAAAACCTAACAAAGAAATTCCCAGGACTGGTGGTTCCACTAGGGTATACTACCAAACATTTAAAGAAGAATTAACAACAAATCTCCTCAAACTCTTCCAAAGAATTGAAAAGGAAAGAATACTTCCCAGCTTATTCTATCCAGCATTAACTTGATACCAAACCAGGCAAAGATACTACAAATCAATACCCCTGATGAATATTTATGTGAAAATTCTCAACAAAATATAGTCGAGCGTGAAAAACATGGGGGATAAGAGCACCAACAGCCCCACATAGTGCAAAATCCATGTATAACTTTTGACTATCCTAAAACTAAACTACTAATAGTTTACTGTTGACTGGAAACCTTACTTTTAAAAACAGCCAAATAACACATATTTTGTATGTTATATGTATTGTATATTGTACTTTTATAATAAGATAGCTGGAGAAAAGAAAATGTTATTTAAAAACCATAAGGGGGCGCCTGGGTGGCTCAGTGGGTTAAAGCCTCTGCCTTCAGCTCAGGTCATGATCTCAGGGTCCTTGGATCTAGTCCCACATCAGGCTCTCTGCTGGGCAGGGACCCTGCTTCGTCCTCTTTCTCTGCCCACCTCTCTGCCTGCTTGTGATCTCTCTCTCTCTGTCAAATAGATAAATAAAATCTTTAAAAAAATAATAAATAAAAATTAAAAAATAAAAAGCATAAGGAAAAGAAAATAAATTTATGGTACTGTATTTATTGAAAAAAGTCCACCAATAAGTGCTTCTTTTGATCACTATAGCTTTCTAATAATTTTTTTTTAAGATTTTATTTATGTGACAGAGAGAAACACAGCGAGAGAGGGAACACAAGCAGGGGGAGTGAGAGAGGGAGAAGCAGGCTTCCTGCCGAGCAGGGAGCCCGATGTGGGACTCAATCCCAGGTCTGCAGATTCATGACCTGAGCCGAAGGCAGTCACTTAACCAACTGAGCCACCCAGGTGCCCCTTTCTAATAATTTTTTAAATCAAGAAATGTAAGTCCTCCAAATGTTCTTCTTTTTCAAAATTGTGGTTATTCAGGCTTCCTTAAGATCACATAGAGTGATTTACTTATAAGTAAATTTATAAGTATATTTTATAATTATATTTATACTTATACATTTATGATTTACTTATTCCTTCTTTGAAGGACAAGGTTGGGTTGTCTCATGTCTGGGTTTTTATAAATAAAATACAAATGTTCTCCTAAAAGTTTTTGTGGACATATGTGTTTATTTCTCTTTGGTAAATATTGAGAAATTATAGGATAAGTATATGTTTAACTTTATATGAAAATTAGTAAAAAACCATCAAACAGTTTTGCAAAGTACCTACTGAGAAGCTACTATTTTCTCAACAGCAACATGTGAGAATTATTGTTCTGCATCTTTGCTTACATTTGGTATTGTCAATCTTTTTAATTTTAGCTATTACTCTTGGTATGAAGTGAACAGGTCTTACCTCATTTATTATATTTCCCTTTGCATGGGTTTATAGGCCTTTCATAAAATATTTTTTACTATGCTGTTGGTAATTTTCTTTTCAAGTTGTGAGAATTCTTTCTATAGTGTAGATACAAGTCTTTTGTCAGATAGAGGCAAATAATTTTAGGAAATAGGAAATATTTACAATATTCCATATTTCCTTACTCCTTACTTCCCCAGTACCTGGAAACAACTTTTCTACTCTCTGTTTCTAAGAGTTTGACTTTTTTGAAGATTCTACATATAAGTGATAACATGCAATATTTGTTTTTCCCTGTTTCATTTATCCCACTTAGCATAATGCCCTCAAGGTCCTTCCATGTTTTGGCAAACAGCAGGATCTCCTTCTCTTTCATGTGTGTATATATACACATATTTATATATGTATGTATATATCTCTCTCATCTTCCTTATCTATTCATCTATTAATGGACACTTAGATTATTTTCATACCTTGGCAATTGTGAATAATGCTACAATGAACATGAGAATACAAATAATCTCTTCAATTTCCTGTTTCCATTTGCTTTGAACATATATCCCAGAAGTGGTCTGGCTGGATCATATGTATCTTAATTTTTAATTTTTAGCAGAAACTCTATATTGTTTTCCATAATGACTGCACCAATTTCCATTCTCACCAACAGTGTATACACATTCCTCTTTCTCTACCTCCTCACTAACATTTATCTTTTGTCTTTTTTTTAAATAACAATTCTAGGAGGTGTAATGTGATACCTCATTATGGTTTTAATGTTCATTTCCTTCGTGATAACTGATGTTGAGCATCTTGTCATGTACCTGTTGGACATTTGTATGTCTTCTTTGGAAAAATGTCTATTCAGTTCCTCTGACCTTTTTTTTTTTTTTAAGATTTTACTTATTTATTTAAGAAAGAGAGCAGAGATACAGAAAGAGAGCATAAGCAGGAAGGATAGGGAGAAAGCAGTCTCCCCGCTGAGCAGGGAGCCTGATTTAGGACTTGATCCCAGGACTCTGCGATCATAACCTGAGCCAAAGGCAGGCGCTTAACCGACTGAGCCACCCAGATGCCCTTCTCTGACCACTTTTTAAAAATTAACATATAATGTATTATTTGCCTCAGGGGTACAGGTCTGTAAATCATCAGCCTTACACAATTCACAGTACTCACCATAGCACATACCCTCCCAGTGTCCATCACCCAGCTACCCCATCCCTCCCCTTCCCCCCCAGCAACCCTCAGTTTGTTTCCTGAGATTAAGAGTCTCTTATGGTTTGTCTCCCTCCCCAGTCCCATCTTGTTTCATTTTTCTCTGACCATTTTTTGATCAGGTTGTTTTGTGTGTGTGTTTGTGTGTTTGGTTTTGGAGTGATTTTTTATTGTTGTTGTTTTTGCTATTGAATTGTGTCTTGAATTCTGGAAAATTCTCAGATATTAGCTCTTAAAATATTGCACCTCTAACATTTTCTCATCTTTCCCTCTGGAAATCCTCTTAGCACAATACTGAAAACTGTTAGTCTAGCAGTTGTGTCTTTTAAAACTTTTTGATATTTTAAAATCTCTTTATCTTTTTGTTCTATTTCCTGGGTGAATTCTTCCATACTATTTTCCCATGTTCTGGTACTCTCTTTAATTGTGTTCAGTCTGCAGGTTACCATATCTATTGAAGTATTTGTTTTGGTCTTGTTTCAGTAACTGTTTTTGAACCTGACTATGTCTTCTGAATTTTCTTCTTTTATAATTTCTCTTCCATTACGTTGTGCTTGAAGCAGAAAAATGTGTGTCAAAATAACACTTCATGTAGTCATCTTAACCAAGATGACTTCTATTCACTCTTCAAGTCACTCCCAATAGGGGTCTCACTCCCAGAATTCTGCAATGTTTACTAAACCTATTTGGAAACTGTCTTCTCCCTCAGCTTCAGTGCCAGCGCTCCGTCCTCCTCGTTTTGCCCTCTTCCTCCCCCTCCTCTTCTCTTCATTCTCAGCTGCAATGCTCCCTCCTCCTCTTCCTCCCACAGATTCTTTTAACATCGAGGAAATGAATAACCAGCTTGTCAGAGATTCCAATGGAAGAAAGAATTTTTTAGATACTACCATGAAGTAATATGGTGAGAGGCACATCTCCACAGCAGCAAGTGGTGATCTGTGGTAATCGACAAAGCTGTGATATTTTGTGCAAAGACTGGCTCTAGATATTTGAGGAGCATAAGACAGAGATTTTAAGAAGTGATTTTTGTAAGATCTACATGATGGTCTCTGTCTCCCCAAAGTAAGTGCCTGTGATTTGTTCCTCATTCTGCAGTGAGTAAAAAGAAAAAGCAAAACAACAGTATAAATATTGGAGTATGTCTCAACGTGGGGTTAGTTTTTAGATGCCAGTAAAACTTATTTGTTTGAAAAAAAAAAACCCTTCCCCTCCTCTTCCCCTTTCTTCTCAGCTTTCTTTGGGTCCCTCTTGCCCTGATTCTCCCTTCAGATGCTGGTTGATGCCATACAATTCTATCATTCCATCAGCAAAAAGTTATCAGATTTCTGAAAAGAATAGAATATTTCAGACAGCTATGTAAAATGGGTTTTTTAAAAACCTCTGTAGAAGAAGCTCTTTACTGCATTTGTGCTGGTGTGTGTGTATTTCACGCATATACACGGGGAATAAAAGATAAACACAGGAAAATTGCTCTTCCCAGAACACTAATCATTCTTCTCCACTGTAGAATTAGCCCAACGAATTATCTAGTACTGATAATTTGTTGTAAATTCTTTCTCCATAGCAACTGTGATTCACCTAGGGAATCAGACATGCAGGAATGCAAATGTTATCACAATAGCTCCGGGCAGAAATCAGGCATAAGCTGTTCTGAAAGGCAGATGCTTCTCTGGTATCTCAGGCAAGATGAGCCCCCCAGTTCGGAAAACTGTCTGCTTCCCAATACTGCTTCCAAGTGATAGTCACACGCATCATGGCTTTGGAAAAAGTGGTACCCAGTTTCCTCCTTTTCTACTCTTCCAATAATGCAAGTAAAGTTAAAGTCCAAAGGATTTAAAAAGGGGGGGTCACCTGGTTAGCTCAGAGGGTTAAGCCTCTGCCTTCGGCTCAGGTCATGATCTCAGGGTCCCGGGATCAAGTCCCACATTGGGCTCTCTGCTCTGCGGGGAGCCTGCTTCCTCCTCTCTCTCTGCCTGCCTCTCTGCCTACTTGTGATCTCTCTCTCTGTCAAATAAATAAATAAAATCTTTTAAAAAGAAAAGAAAAGAAAAGACCCAAGATGCACCCAGTAGCCTTGGACTAATACTAACAGTCCTAATAATAATAATTAATAGTCATAATAATTAACATGAACTGTGTTTTCAGGTGCCAGGTATTGTTCTGAGTACTTTACACATATTAATCAGTTAATCTTCATACCCTCCCTATAAGGTAATTACTATTATTATCCTCATTTTACATAAGAGAAACTCAGGAACAGAGATTGAATATCATGAATATCATGAATATAATATAACTTAGAGACCCCAAACTGTTCTACGATTTTACTCTCCTTCAAGAACGCTTCTGCTCTTCCAATCATCCAGAGGAAAGGTTGACAGATAAAATGTAGGACACCCAGTTAAATTGAAATTCAGATAAATAGCAAATAACCTTTCAGTACCATTATGTCTCATACAGTATTTGGGACATACTTATACTTATATTTTTCCTGTATTTTTATTTGCTAAATCTGGAAACTCTACCAGAGGCTTTGTGTTCTCTCTACCTATTCAAAATTTTTTGTCACAAAAATTTTTAAAAATATATTTAAAAAATTACAAAGAAAATTATAACTACCTCATTTATTCTTTGAAAGCTGAAGTCAACCTGTTGTCCTTTCCCAGTGTATTTACAACTTAAATTTCATTTCAAATTGTGGAAAGGGGCCTGATGAGATCACCTGGGGCCTCAGTGAACAACTGAGGGAAACTTTAGGGGAGGAGCTGAATAGTGTGTGTTCATAGCTCTTAGAACCCACTGGAGTGGAGACCTCCATGCTCTGAGTCCTATCCAGAAGTGTTCTAGATAGATATTCAGGATGAACATCAGGAGGGCCTTTGCCCAGATTATCCCTATTTTCCTTATACTTAATTTATATATTGAAGTTTTTTTAAAAAGCTGTGTCACCTTTGCTTACAACTGCAGAGTCCAAACAATGAAGTTTTAATGGAATAAGATCGACACCTATAAATGCGTAAAATATTAGTATCTACATAGCCCCGAAACACTGTCAATTTTTATGGGCGTGGTGCCCCGGGGTCATGCTGGGTTTGGAGTGGTTTGGATTGCTCCAAAACCCATTCAGTTCATCTTTCACTCGTGGTTTTAGTGGAAGAAACCTTTACTTCCTCATAGCTCGAGCCCAAATAATATATCAGATCTCTTCCTCACCTCTTCCTTTCCTTCTCGCACACACTCCCCGACTGGGTCTGCTGCTGGCTGTTGGTATCAGAATTCACTGTGTAGCAGTCATAGTTGTTAATATTTCTGCAAGTTTATCATGAGTCAGACTCTGTCCAAAGTGCACCACGCATGTCATCACACTTAATCTTAACAGCACACTTATGTGGCACCATCATTATGTCTATTTTACAGATGAGATCACTGAGGCCCACAAGGTAAAGCAACTTACTCAAGGTGACACATCAGCGATGATGGAGTTACCTTTTGTACCCAAGTGCTTGATTCCAGGGTCCTCCCTGTGACCCGCTATCAATGTAGCTCCCACTAAAGAGCATGGAGCATATCCGGAGGAGAACAAGGGGTCACTGATTATCATATGTGTCCTTCCAAAAGATGACTTCATCTGCAGTGTATGGGGGAAGACTGGAGGCAGAAAGGTCAATCCAGAAGCCTCACAGTGATCGGGCAACAGATGAGGTGGCCCAGACTAGCGCAAGAACTGTGCAGAAGGAGAGGAGATAAAGTCAAGGAGAATTGTGGAGAATTGCAACAGAATTTAGAGATTGAGTAAGAATAGGGAAAGAAGGGAATCATAGATGCTGCCAGATATCAATTTATTGGTTCACTTATTGATCCAAGGAACATAAGAGTAGGAGAGTGAGGTGGAATGATGGACGTATTCAAGATATGATGGAATCACCAAAATGATTTTTTCTGCACAAGATTCTACGCAAAATATACTTTTAGATGCCTTACTAAATGGTGCAGGATCAATAGAAGGGTGAACTAATAGGCACAAAAGATCTGTTGGCCGTGGTGGTAAAGGTGTATGGAGCTCCATGACAGAAAGCTGCCTGTTTAAAACACTAAACAAAAACTGAGCTCAGTGGTGTACTAAGAGCCGAATCCCAGGTAAGCATGAGCTGAGGCAGGAGTCAACGGCTCCACTATGGAATTATTCTTCACTTTTGAAAGCTGGAGACAGTAGGGGAAGGAAAGCTGGTAGAAGGTCCAGGCACCCAGCTTGACAAAGACAAAAGCCTCCTGAGTGAACTTGAGAAAAATAGATGATGAAGTTCTTGTCCCATAAAGGGGTCAGAAGGATAAGAGGAGAGGCAGGAAGGAATGAAGATGGAAAGAACTTTTGATACATGGAGGTTTCATGGAGTATAAGGGGGATTTCCACAGAAATAGTACATGGATTCTAAGGCAAGGGTTGAACAATTAGCTAAGCCCTCTTCACCCTCTCTAGCTAAAGTTCAATTCCAGAGAGACTCAAGTTATCAGAGAATATCCATTAGAAGGAAACTCCTTTGCACTACAACTGCCTCCTACCAGAATGAAAGTTCAGACATTAAGGTAGGGAGGGAGGAAGAAGTTTGGGGGTTTTAGCATATGGAGAGGATTAATCATCCAAAAAACCTCTCAAATTTGTGCAAATAATACCCAGAATATATTGCAGCAACATTAATTGAATATCAAGTATTGTGATAAAGCTCCAGGCTAAATGCATTTCATTCATTAACTCATTTAATTTTCAAAATGCCACATGTACTCCTAATATAACCCCAAATAAGGAAACTAAAGCTTAGAAGAGTCAAACAACTTACCCCATAACACACAACTAAGAAAACCCAGAGTTGGGATTTGAACCCAGGTCTGTCTGACTCCAAAGCCTGGGCTCATAAATGCAGCATGAATGCCCCGACTTTACAGCTCATGCTAAGGCTCTCCACCATTATGAGGAAATCTGTGGAGAGCTGCCTTGTGCAGCACTGAGATGAAAAGGGACTATTTCTTGCCGCAAGAAAATAGCCTCCTTCTTCCTTCCGGCAACGCAAAAGAGCTGCTAGAGAAAATTGAGCTCATTACATTGATCATACCCCTACTGCTTTGCAGTTGGAGAATGTGGTTGGGAATGGAGATATTTCACAATGAATACAGCAAAGAACTAAGACGCTGTTATTAAGCCCCTTTTAAAAGGATTTATGCAAAGGAGAAATGTAGGTTTTTAAAGAAAAAATTTGAAAAGATTCTGCAAGTAGTGGGTTCTTACTCACCTAGACTAGACCTTTACTTCTTATGCACAGACTCCAAAAAGTATTGGAATAAAATCTACATATGCTCAGTAGATTTCATGTAGACTTAAATTAAACTTATAGGACTTATCTAAGTCAATTTCACCTTGACAAACCAACTCAGATTCTCCAATTAGTGGACTAAGTAGCTTTCTGGAAGCCCGTAGGAAAAAAAAAAAGAAAACATATTTTGTCAGATGTTTACATATTTGAAGAAAAAGAACCAAGACCTCAGTTAAACTACCACCAAGGGGTGCCTGGGTGGCTCAGTCGGTTAGGCTACTACCTTTGGCTCAGGTCATGATCCCGGAGTCCTGGGATGGAGCCCCACATCCGGATCCCTGCTCTGTGGGAGGCCTGCTTCTCCCTCTGTCACTCCCCCTGCTTGTGTTCCCTCTCTAGCTGTGTTTCTCTCTGTCAAATAAATAAATAAAATCTCTAAAGAAAAAAAAAGGAAACTAATGATATACTATACAGTGGATTACTGAACATAATCAAAATAAATAATAAAAATAAAAAATAAATCCAAAAATTAAAAAAGAAAAAACATTTGATAGGGTTCACTAATACGAGATCAGAAAAGCATGAGAGAAGCGATAGGCCACAGGTATGATTGCTCTTGAGACGCAAAGTGGTTATGGATCTATAGGGAAGTACGTAAAACACAGCTGTGTTTGCCTCTGTGGAAAGAAAGGGGACGTGGCAGGGAAAGGGTACAGCAGGGACACTGACCTGAGAAACTCTATCTGCCAGGCGGTGCCCACGGGAACCGGCCCTCAGTGTTACACGGCCTTTGTGTTCCGATACAGTGTTTGAAAATAAAACACCTTAAGTGCAGGTACCTTCATGCCCATTGCCCAGGACTGGGGGTAAAGCCCCCAAGAGGATCAGACATTCAGCATCCTAAGAACAACCATGGCCCTGACAGAAGAAAAGAGAGGCTCTGAGAGCCTCTCTTTCTTCTAGGTATTTCCTCCACTCTCCTTTTCCTTGGGAGCACACTCTGGCCCCTTCCAAGCGTAGCTTGCGGACAGGTGGCCGGTTCCTGACAGAGCGCAGCCCTGCTTCGGAGCGTGCCAGGGAATCTGCCGAGCTGCTCCGGGGACCAGCAGGCATTCCTCCTTTGGAGGGACCCAGAGAATCACTAGGTGGCCAACCTTTCACACTATTTAATAAAACACTGTCTGCGGCCGATTCCTCGGTGCCTGCCAGAAGCAGAGAGCAATGTGGGCTGCACTGAATAGCAGAGGGATGAGGAGACATACGCTCATGCATAAGATGTTTGCAGTTTGCTGGGGGCTGAAACATTTACAATGTGACCCATACCAACCTGTGAGTAAATTCCAAAGGCTGTATAGTGGGAACCATCCATGTATAGTTAGCAATTAAAATCACAGGGAGTATTGCTTGTGGTGGTCAGAAGGGCACTGAGCCTCCAGCCCTGATGACCCTCCCCCTCACACTGCCAGCCTCCCCCAAACCTCCAGACCTTTGCAGATACTCTTCCCCCAATCCTGGCTAACTGTGAGACCTTATTTCTTCCAGAAAGTGTTTTCTTTCCCCTCTAATGTATTCCTAACCTCTCCTGCATTCCCCTCCCCGGCCATGCAGCACAAAGAACTGTAATTGCTTATTAAGTCACCTCCGAGATTAGACAATCGCATTGCAGACTAGAAACCACATAGTTTAAGGTTAAGCTGATTTTAATTCTGAGTCTACACAAGATCAGCTATGTAATATTGGATGAGGTTCTTAACCTAGAATTTCTTTTTTTCTTTTTTTTTTTTTTTTAGGGGGGTGGGAGAGGGAGAGGAAGAGAGAGAATCTAAAGCAGGCTCCATGCCCAGCACTGAATAGGACACGGGACTCAATCTCACGACCCTGAGATCATGACCCAAGCCAAAATCAGGAGTTGGAGGCTTTACCAACTGAACCACCCAGGTGCCCCTTAACCTGGAATTTCTAAGCTTCTATTTTACCAGGAATAATAATTGTACTTAACTTGAGGAAGATGAGCAAATTGCATGCAAACATTGGCATGGGCCTGGAAAAGGCTCTGGAAATGCTGAAAAGATAGACTGTCAAAGTAGTTGTACTCCAAGTTGTTACAATTTTATTCTAAGTTCTATAAAGGCTTTCATTCATCAGTTCCTTATTGTGTGAACTCACTCCTTGTTGCATTTCAAGGGTCAAGATAAGGTTTGCATGCACTTTACCCTCCCCCATTGAGTAAGTAAATGAAAAAATGAAACTTTATGGGTGAGACATGAGCAGGGAACACTATGTCGAAACTCCACTAATTCTGCATTTCTGAGCTATTCCCTATTAGGAATCAGTGAGTGTGTGTCTGTGTGTGTCTGTGTGTGCGTGAACATGTTGTGGACAACATGTAAAACTGGTCAAGTTCCTACTCAAGAAATAGTCTGTGACTTAAATAGTTCAACAAAGTGACAACTGTCCCTTCAAACTACAGCCTAAATCCTTACTTGACTTCAAAAGTAGATCCCTTTATCTGAGTCCACAGTTTTCCTACCTCCCAGCACTTCTTAAAATCACCTTTCTGGGTCCTCCCTCTGTCTATGCTCCCACTTCCCAGAGTTTTTATCTTTTTAGATTATTTATGAGCCCAACCTATAAATACACTGAAATGAGGAACATTCGTTGGTTTGGTACAATTTAAATTGCTTTTCGGTATCATATATATTTACAACATCTTCTAAATATTTAAAATTATCATGACAATGGCCCCGCTGACTCAAAATAAATTCTGTATTTTGTGTTGGGCTGATTGCCAAATTGATAATCTAGAAAATTGGAAAATCCCGTCAAACTCAGTGACCTGTCAGTCCCAAAAGAATATCTTTCTAATTACTGGAAGAGCCTGAGCATTGAATTTAACTGTCTTAGAAGCTAATCTTAATAGATAAACATCCTGAAATATACCTCTTCGGAGAAATAAATACAAGAAATAGTTTCTGTTGAAGAATTTGTTACTGGACTGTATCTTAAAAAACAGATAATTTTCAGCAGTTCTCAGGCAGTGTATAAAGAGAAAAATCACAGAATCAAGAGGGGCCTGCTGTGCCTGGGAATGGAGAGTTCCAAGCGTGATGGGGAAGGGAACAGGCGTGTGCGGGCATGCAGCAAATAATGCTACAGCTGTGTCATGGGGACGCTTGGGCGGTAGCCTTGAATGCCAGATGAGGAGTTTGGAATTTATGCCACAGGGCAATGTTTCTCCAAGTGTGACCCCTGAAAACCCGACAGCATCCATATGGCTTGGGAGCTTATTAGAAATGTAAATTTCCGCAAGTAAGTGAGACCATGCGATACTTGACTTTCTCTTCTTGGCTTATTTCACTCAGCATAATCTCTTCCAGTCCAGTCCATGTTGCTACAAAAGTTGGGTATTCATCCTTTCTGACGGAGGCATAGTACTCCATTGTATATATGTACCACATCTTCTTTATCCATTCATCTGTTGATGGGCACCTTGGCTCTTTC